>BQNB010020888.1:32035-64932 GCA_026074375.1 Tanacetum coccineum | reverse complement strand
CAAAATATTCTAACTTGACAGCATGTCTGAAAGCATCTCCTAAATCACTTAAATTCAATGAGGAAGCCTTCAAAGATACTAAAGAATTACTAAATTTTTTCACAAAATCTGTAAGAACTTTCACATCATTAATCCAAAATTCAAAATGTAACGATTCAATAACCTTGTTATGCAAAGCCAATTCATGTAACCATTGCCCATCTTTCCCCCTCTCATCTTTAATAAAATTACCTTCCAACCATAGCGTCCCTAAATTGTTACAATACTTAAACACATGCATTAACCCATCCATGGAAAACCCTTGACAGTGATACATCTTCAAACTCGTTAAATCTTTACCACGTTTTCTCACCAATAGCTCGAGATCAGAATCAGAAACAACCATATCACGAATATAAAGTTCTTTCAAACACTTAAACGACTTAACAGCTATTTCCTGAATCCATGGGGTGATTTGAATAGCGGGTACATTTCGCCCAAAATATTCGAATGGAAATCCCTTGAGTGCTAACGACTCGATATAAGGAAATCTTTGACTTAAACGAAACGAGTTTGAGGCGTAAGGCACATGGACAGTTACATGCTTACGTGTGATACAATCTAGCTCATACCCTTTATGACAAACTAAAGAGATAGAGTTAAGGTCATCACCGTCATGTATATAAGGCATCACACAGTCTAATACATTGTCCATTGATCCTTTCATTTTCAACTATAAAAAAAATAAACAACACTTTAAAGCCGTGAAATTAGGGATTTTGATTTTTTGGGGATTAATAAAAATGTATGAGAAATTATTTTTGGGAAAATGAAAGACTTACAATTGATATATAAAAAAGTCAAGGAGATCTATGATTTGATAATTGCTTCAAGTGATGAATCAAAGAGAACAACAGCCTTACTTTTCATTTGTTTAGCCATAAGCCGCAAAATTAGGGTTTTCTTGGTTATTTATTTTGTTTGTTTGCGATGTTTATTTAAACTCATACAAGGCTCACTGACTATCTGATTTTTGGCTTATGTTTGAACTTTGAACCACGCCCAGGCCCCATAGGGGCGGCCAAACTTATATAAGTAGGGGTGTTTATTGGTTCGGTCAACGGGTTGTTTGGTTAAAAAAAATGGTCAACCCTAAAACGGAATCAAATCGAACTAGAATTCAACTAAACTGAAAACCGAATTTGAATTCGGTTCATTTTTGGGTTGACCCGAAGAACCTGAATAACCCGAATCACACAATTCTTTTTATATATATATAATTACATTGATATTTAGCAAAAAAAAAATATTAAGCATAAAAAGTGTTTTTTTATATTAAGATAAAATTTTAATGGTCTTTTTATATATATAATATATTTATATAAATTCGGTTTTCGGTTCAGATTGTCAAACCTAAATCCAACCCGAAAGCTGAATTAGTACTTCGGTTCAATTCGGTTTTGGAAAATTTGGTTCAGCTATTAATTCGGTTTGATTGTTTTTGGTTCGGTTCGATTTTGGTTTTTGGTTTATTTGGTTTTTTCAGTTTTTCGGCTCACCCCTACTTATAAGAGCCGGGGCTTGTTGGTTTGAGCTCATTACTTATTAATCAGTTCAACTGATTTAGCTCATTCTTGTTTTCATTTAATTTGATTATTTATGCATCTACAATAAACAAATAAAACTGATGTCTCGCGTTATTGTGTCTGATCTCATGGTCCCATATATTAATGAGAGTAATTAATTAAATCATATCATGCACATAATCCTACACAAAGATCCCAAAGTCCTCTGCATCTACTCTTAAAAACTTTTTGGCTACGTCACAAAACAACTGGACTCGTGTGAGGACAGAATGCTTGGAAAATAAGACAATAGATTCAAAAGTATTCTTTTACATGAGCTCAGATCGAAGATAATTGATTAGTATGTGTAAAGTATGTTTATATGTGAAAATGAGAGGATTTGGTAACTTGTCTTTTAGTCAATTGATATTGATAAATTGAATGTGACTTGGATTGTTATGAAAAATAAACTAACTCCTATTTAAAATTTCATAAGAGAATAACAAGTTGACATTTTATTATTTATAGAGTAAACTGCAAAAATCATCCATGTGGTTTGTTAATCATGGCACTAATCATTCCTGTCAGAAAATATTGGCAAAAATCATCTTTGAGAGTCAAATGTTCGGTAAAAATCATCCTTATTGGGGATGAATTTGGTAAAAAGTTTAACAAAAAGTTTTGCAAAAATCATCCCTCCAAGGATGATTAGTGCCAAACGTTTCACCACTCAGGATGATTAGTGTCAATAGTATCGGCTAGGGATGATTAGTGTCATAAATACCAAATCACAGGGATGATTTTTGCAGTTTACTCTTATTTCTAACATATACTTACCTCAAGCCTACCAAATGAAATCATGAAATATGTTATAGGGTATTGCCAAAGAAATGTTGATTCACCTTATCTTAGTACATGAAGTCCCTCTTAGGCTCGTGACAATTAATGCCTTTAAGTCACTTGATTGTGAAAACGTTGCTCAAACTTACACGAGGCTCAAAATCTTTCTAAATGACTTAGAAAATAAATGAATTGAAATTTCTCAAGTTGTAGTTAATGCCACTTATGTGAACAATTTACCTAGAAGTGTGAATCAGAATCAAAGGGCCAACAATGCAATAAAAAATAATAGTTTGGCCACTCTCTTTGGCAAGTAACTTTATGAGGAGGGCCTCAATGACTAATTTTATGAACTTGAATCAAAAGAGGTTCTCCAGACCTCTATGTTAACTGCTTTGTATTCAAATTCTCTTATACAACCTTAATACTTTTAAACAATAAAACCCTTTAGGTTATAATATTTATTGAGACACAATATATAGTGGTTACATAACCTAGAAACCCTAATAAACCCAAACCCACGTATTGTAACACCCTAAAACCTGTTTTGAGTATGTAATTTACAAAAAGACCATTAGGTAAGTTTGACTACGACTTTAATAGTCTAATTGGGATTTAAGCATCTGTCAGAACCAATACGGCGTATTGGAAGGATGAATATGACGTATTGATATAAAAGTGGATATGCCATATTCAGGTTTATGAATACGAAGTATTGGTATTCTAGCAGTGATACGGCATATCCATGGGTATGGATACGGCGTATCGGTTAAGTCAATAGTAGAAAATATAATGTGGCTCAAATATAAGAAAAGTAGACTTATGGGACCAAATGTGTCAATTGGCCAAATTGGTGACTAACTCATAATAAATCCTTGGAGTATTCTACAGACTTCTCATTTAGACCAGAGAAGTAGGTATGTGTCGTATGTTTTAGAAAGGGAAAGAAAGAGACCAAGCTTTGGTGATTAATGGAGGAAGAAATTAGTATACTAGTGCAAGGTTTGGATCATATCAATCTCCTTTACAAGTAAGTAACTTAATTTTTAAGTTAATTGATGAATTATAAACTAGGGTTCATATACCTAAATTGAGGATTTTGGGTAATGGTTGTTCTAAACCAAGTATTGAGGTCTTATTAATAATGGGTTAAGGTCAATTAGTGTTTTGAGTGAAATTATTAATTTGGGAATGATAATTATGATATGATCATATAAATAGTAAAAAGGGATTTGGTTATGGTTAGGGGTGGAGTTAGACACCCTTAATTATTATATATTTGTAATATTAAATATGTATTGATTCTTGGTTAGGATGCAAGCCTTGGATGATGATGGTGATGAGGTTTTTGATAATAGTTAAGGATTGAGGTAAGTAAACCGGTTATAATGTGAAACTAT
Source organism: Tanacetum coccineum (assembly GCA_026074375.1). NCBI lineage: Eukaryota > Viridiplantae > Streptophyta > Magnoliopsida > Asterales > Asteraceae > Tanacetum > Tanacetum coccineum. The sequence continues at coordinate 61,148 of BQNB010020888.1, read as the reverse complement.
TAATTTTATCATTATATGTGTTATATGATTGATGTAATGAAAGTTTAGGAAGCCTTGGTTAGGAGGCTGAGCTAAGAAGTAGATTAGAGGCTAGTTTGGAAAACTAGCCAAGACTATGGTTAGGTCTAATTTGACCCATTTAAGGTATGTTATGACTTTGTATGATTTGTTGTAGGTGTTTAAGTGTATTTTGTTAGTGTTAAATAGTCTTATGGAATAATGATGGGTAAGAATAATGTTCATGTGATGAATGATGTATTATATCATATTATTGTCATTTACTTACTAAGCGTAATGCTTATGGTTTAGTTGTATAATATTTTGTAGGTTTGATGCGAATAAAGGGGCCTTGAATAAAGGCCTAAGATGTGGAAGCAAGGATTAGAAAATTTTGGTTTATGCTTAGGAGCTTAGTATAGATACCAAGCTCCATCATGGTTGAACCACTCCTAAGGTTGAAGTTAATGTGTTTTTAAATGGTCATGTGTGTGTATTTGTATCTTACAACTTGTATGTGTTTTGGATATAAGAGTTGTATGTAAAATGGGTCAAAACAGGTGTTTAGCAAACCTTGTGAAATATATGTTATGGGTCATTTAGACTATGAATACTTATTAAAATGAAGTTATATGTTATGTTAATGAGTTTTGAAAGTCTTTGTCAAGTATCAAGTTCAGGAAGTTGTGTTTTGGGTCATACTGGGATTTTCTGCACATATTTCTGCAGGTTATGGGTCTGTAGGTTCAATACGGCATATCCAATTGATGGATATGGCGTATTGAAGGTTTAGGGTGGATACGGCGTATCCATTATCATGGATATGGCGTATCCATTTCTGCAGTTTCTGGTCAGCCTTGTTTATATAGTAAAAATCAAACCGTAAGGAGTTAGAAGGCGCGCCACCTGCCGTTTCAAAGATAATTTAGTCTAGTTTCATTTGGTTATACTTTCAAGAAGTGAAGGATAGTTTATTTTGGTCAGTTTGTAAAAGAACGAAACAAGGTCATTTCTGGTCAAACGTTTGAATAAAAAGTTTTAATATTTGGTCAATTTTAGAGTCGGGAAAGGGCCGTTTCACAGATGGGCTCGGGCCATATAATCTATTGCCTAATACTCTCCTGCAATTTGAGCGGCAAAATCAAGAAAGCTCCAGTTGGAGTGTAAACTAAAATTGCTAAAAACAAAGATAGATATTATGATAAAAAAATCAAGACTTTGATAGATAACCAGTCGCGTAATCCGGAAAAAAGAGTGATTTTGTTTTCTTTTTGACGACTGTCTATAATTATAATTGCGCGTGACAGAGCATTTGACCGGTGGAGGCGGCACATCTAGTATGCTTTTCTTCAGATTTTTTTACGAATCAACGACCGCTAACGACTTCAGCTAACTCTAGGCGGTTTGAAAGTTATAAGCAAATTAGATAGCCGATTTTATTATAAAACCCCGACAATTTGTTACGGTGCGTCGTGGTGGCTACGAGTGAGATTCTAGTATTATTTTCTTAGGAATTTACAGTTTAAGAGTTATGACTAAAAAAGCAGGATGTTAGGGTTTAATCTAATAATTGATTTTTTAGACAAAGGATGAACGGCGGCTGCTAGAGTTTAACGGGTTGCTATTAAGGTGGCCGCTCAAGCTTGCTGACCAGGTCTGAGGATCAGACCTAGAGCTCCGATACCATGTTAAACAATGAAACTCTATAGGTAATAATTTTTATTGAGACATAAGATATAGACGTTATATAACCTAGAAACCCTAATGAACCCAAACCCACAGACGGGCCCGGGTCTTATAAACTATTGCCTAATAAAGACATCAATTCTGATGTAGTGGAAGATACTAGAAGCACTCAAGAATACCTCTATGATTTATTTGCTGAATTGTAAAGGTTCTTCTAGAAAATTAGAGAATATTTTACAAAAGATCAGGGAGATTTGGAATTGCTAGGGTTCCCTCATGTCAAAGGAGACTTGCTTTAATTGTGGAAGGAATGATCTTTTCCAAATGGATTATCTTGATAACAAAACCTCATACGTTCCTCCATCAGCCCCTCGGATTTCAACACAAACCCAAATATCAACCTGACACATCATCATTCTCATCAAATCAATAGACAATAGCTCTTGAAATTTCTCAAAAGGATTATACAGTTATGTATAAACAAAAAAATAGCTGAGCTAGCTCTGCCTTCATCATTGGACAACACAAAGAACAAGTACAAAGGTTTAGTTGCCGAATATTATGATTGGAATGAAAAAAGAGTTTTCAAGAGAAGATGATGAATTCATATTGTTAGGAACACAAAAGTGTCGGTCACTCCCATAGATAACTATCGTTAGCTCGTTAAGTAATTTTTGGAAACTTACATAGGTAGTTAGACCAAGACCCATGGATAAGTCCATTAGGCTAAGGCCCATCCGCCCCTTGTAAGTATATAAACACCTATCCATGCCTTGGAGAGGTGGTTGGTTGTTCATTTTTCACACATTAATACAAGTTCTCTTATATGTGTACTTTCTCTTTCTAAGTGTTCATCCAACCCTCTCTCTCACTAAACAACCTTTCCTCCTCTTTCCATGTATGTTAAATTGATTGTTCTTCAATTGGTATCAAAAGCCATGGAGTGGTGTGTTTAGATATTGTGTTTGTCAAAGTGTTCGTGTAATTTTGTTATCTGTTACCATTCGTTTTTGATTTTTTGTTTTTTAAGCTTAAATCCACACTAAAAGATCATCTACATAGGTAGCTTTAATCTAGTATCCTTGGATATAGGTGTGTGTGCTTAGATGCATAGAAAAATCTCTTATTTTGTGTCATTTGGGTTCGTTAGCTTTATAAAAGTCAAAATCTTGATTTAAAATTTTTCGGCTTAAAAACCTAGTGTTTTTATTTTTCTTGTCCCTATAGGCTTAGTAACACTTTTGGTAAAAAAAAATTTGGAAAACAATCGTCAAAAACGTGTTTTTTTAGTTTTAAAAAAGTGAGTTTCGTGAAAGTGTCGATCTACTCATTTTAGTCTCAACCGATCTAGTCTATTTCAGTGTGAACCAAACTAGTTATATTTTAGGGTCAACTGATCTAGTCTATTTCAGTGTGAACCGAACTAAGTATTCTCAGTGAGAACCGATCTAGTTCATTTTCAGTGAGTACCGATCTATTAACTTTCAAGTGAGAAACCGAGTCTAAGTAATTCAGTGAGAACCGATCTAGTTCATTTTCAGTGAGTATCGATCTAAGTTATTTTTAGTAAGAACCGATCTAAGTATTTTCAGGGAGAACCGATCTAGTTCATTTTCAGCGAGTACCCATCTAATCATTTTCTAAGACAACCAAACTAGTCATTTCTTAAAGACCACCGAACTAGTCAAGTTTAATTGAAACCGAATAATTTAAATTTACAAATTATACGATTTATTTCTTTGGCTTGTAAAATCCCATGAAACATTAACTTGTTGTCCCGGTTTTGTCAAGAATTGTAAAATCCCGTGTATTTTCAAGAATAAAACATTTAAAAGACACTTTAATCACAACACAATTTCTTTTCTACACACTGTACGAGTCCGACAATCAATCTTTTAACATACAAATTTTCTCAATGACTACGCTTTGCCTGACAAAGCAATTCTTTCGGGTGCCGACAATCGTCCACCTATGTTGGAAAAAGATATGTATGATTCTTGGAAAAGCATAATGGAGCTATACATGATGAATAGACAACATGGATGAATGATCCTTGAATCCGTTGAAAATGGTCCACTCATCTGGCCTTCAATTGAGGAAAATGGAGTTACAAGACCAAAAGAACATATTCTGATTTATACTTGTCTACGGAAGCAAAACAAGCTGATTAGGATAACAAGGCAACAAATATCATCTCCAAGGACTAGGCCCCCACCTCTATCCGCCTCCCACGGGGGCCCAACAACACAAAAAAGGACCACCACACAAAAAAACACACCCAGGCAATGGCATTGGTTTGCATCTTAAAGTCGCCAAGAACTTTTGACAAGAATCAACTTCTCATGACAAGGAACTTCAATTAACGAAACAAGAAAGAGAGTGTAAGCTTTATGATGAATTCGATAAGTTTGCTTATAAGAAGGGGGAAACACTATGTGATTTCTACTTGAGATTTTCTCTGCTACTCAATGACATAAACATCTACAATATGAAACTGTAACAATTTCAAGTGAACACTAAGTTTTTGAATACTCTTCCTCCCGAGTGGAGAAAATTTATGACAGATGTCAAACTGGTTCGGGATTTGCACACAACTAACATTGATCGCTTAGCTTTACATAGGGACAACATGAATTTCATGCAAATGAGGTTCGTTTAATGTATAAACGCAACTCAGATCCTCTTGCTTTGGTTGCAACCAATCAGATGACCCAGTCTCCTTATCCAACTTATCAACACTCATACCAAAACTCTCAGTTTCAACCACAAGTTTCACCATATCAGTCTCCACAGCATGGTTCACCTTATCAGTCTCAAATATACTCAAATAATCAATCATCAACACATCTTTCAATTACTTATCCATCCAATGATTATCAATCATTAGTTCATCACAACGTTTATTCTCCACCATCATCTATCCCTCAATTAGAATATGATCCTACAGTTAACCAACAATTTGTATTTCCCCAACTAGACTCAGGTCTAATTGTTCTAGTATTCCAGAAAGGTGATGACCTCATTGATGCCATCAATCACATGATGTCTTTCTTGACTGCTGTTGTCACTTCCCGCTATCCTAGTACCAATAACCAGCTGAGGAATTCGTCAAACCTTAGGAAACAAACTACCATTAATGATGGGAGAGTGACGTTAACACCCGAATTTATTCAGGAAGACACGCTTCTTTGCTGCGTGTACTACAAGGACCATACACTCATGAGCAAGTAGAGAGCCATTTCTGGAAACAAAGGACTGTTATTTGTTACAACTATCAAAAGGAAGGACACATTGCCAAAACAATGCACTAAACCTAAGAGGAAACGGGATGATTCGTGGTTTAAGGATAAAGTGTTGTTGGTACAAGCTCAAACAAATGGTCAAAATCTACATGAGGAGGAACTAGCATTTTTGGCAAATCCAGGAATTACGGAAGGTCAAGCCACACAGACTGTCATTACTCACAACGCTGCTTATCAAGCTGATGATTTGGATGTATAGATTGTGATGAACTCAACACCGCCAAAGTTGCTCTCATGGCGAATTTATCTCATTATGGTTCAGATGCTCTCACTAAGGTACACAATCATGATAATGTAGATAACAATATGATTATCAAGCTATGCAGGCGATGCCATCTTCTAAACAGTCGAATGTTGTAAATCATTTAGAGACTAAAATAACCAGTGATAGCAATACCATTCCTTATTCTTAATATGTGATTGAATCACAAAACAGGCAGCGTCAAATTCTAATTCTTCTACACAACAAGATGCACTGGTATTATTTATGATTGAACAACTAAAAACCTAAGTTGTTAACTGTACCAAGATAAATTTAGACAATAAAAGTGTCAATGATACTTTAACTGCTGAGCTTGAAAGATATAAGGAACAAGTTAAAGTTTTGAAAAAAGGACAAAATATTGATTTAAAGAGTAAAGATAACGTTTCAGATTCAAGTGCACAGTCTGTAGAGATTGATCATCTTAAACAAACTCTTTATGATCATTTAAAAGAAAAGGAATCTTTAACGCAAACAGTTTCTCTTCTCAAAAATGATTTTAAGAAAGAAGAATCTAGGAACATAGATAAAGAGATTGCTTTAGAAAAGAGAATCAAACAGCTAGATAATATTGTTTTCAAAAGAGATCAATCTACACAAACTGTTCACATGTTAACAAAACCTTAGTTTTTCTATGATCATGCCACCAAACATGCTCTAGGTTTTCAAAATCCTTTCTATCTAAATAAAGCTCAGTTGTTGGAACTAAATCTTTATGATGGTAATGTCATTAAGAATGCTAGTGCTATCGTGATTTCTGAATCCGAAGAGACCCTAATGCCTGCTGAAGAGAGTCGTTCAAAAATGCTTTTAAAACAACAAGATCCTATGATGTTAGATAAGAAAGTTAATACTACACCAGTCGATTATGCTATTCTTAACCAATTTTCTCAAGATTTTGTAACACGATTTGTTCCACAAACTGAATTATCTACTGAACAAGCCTTTTGGTCTCAGAATTCTATGAATTCTCCAGAACCCACTCTTTCTACTAGACCCACCAAAGCCGAGGTTCCAAAAGAACTTCCTAAAGTCAGCATGGTTAATACGAGTTTGAAAAAACTTAAACACCATCTTGCTAGTTTTGACGTGGTCGTCAAAGAAAGAACCACGCCCACAGCACAGCCATTCACTGAAGGGTCGTGGGGGTTCGAACATACAAAAGCTTGTTTGGGAATGAAATAAATTCCTTTTGTAAAAACCTCTGAAGGAATTGTTTAATACATTTCGATCAATATTTGATTGATGAAATTTTTGTAAGTCCTCAAAATGTTCTTTCATCAAATGAAACCGGCTGTGGAACAACATACGTTCCCCGAGTCAAAAACATTTGAAAGTGAAAGAATGAATCAAGTTTTTGAACGAAAACGAAACGCTCTCTTGGATAACAAAGTCTTTAACAAATATATTGTGAACTATTAATTATGAACTTTCTGTGGATAATGCTTCTGTGAATGTGCATGATGGAAAAGGTGTCTAAAAACTTAAGACTGAGCATTCTCAACAAAGAGGATTATTGTTGAAAAAAGGATTTACGTCAACTATTCAAAAGTTTTTACCACTCTTGAAAAACATTGCATCTCTTTAGAAGTTGATACTCAACTTAATCAGGAAATTTTTCAAAGGGACAATTCTGTTTCAATCAAAGTGCTCCAAGTTTTGATCAATTATTTAAATTAAATGAATTGAAAGCTCAGTCCCAAGAGAAAGACACGGTCATAAAGAAGTTGAAAGAGAGAATTAAATCTCTAAGTGGGAAAATGAATGAGGATAAGATTAAAAAGGACTTAGAAGAGATTGAAACAACTAATATTGAATTGGATCATAGGGTGTCAATGCTTATTGCTGAGAATGAGCATTTGAAATAGACCTATAAGCAACTTTATGATTAAACCATCACGTATTCGATCAAAATAACAATGTGCTAATTTAATTAATCAAGTCAATTTAAAGTAAGTGGAAATCTTTAATTTAAATGCTAGTCTTCAAGATTTTTTTTTGGTAATTACAGCTCTCAAGGATGATTTAAGGAAACTTAAAGGAAAAGCTCTAGTTGATAATGATGTTACAAAACACCCTCGTGATCCAGAGATGCTTAAGATTGATATGGAACCAATAACCCCTAAATTGTTGAATAAAAGGACATCTCACTCTGCCTATATTAAGCACACTCAGGAAGAAGTTGCAGTTCTTAGGGATCTAGTTGATCATGTTAAAGCAAATTATCCTTTAGATCATTCCTTAGAATTTTCCTATAGGTATACTAAATAACTCAGGAGTTGCTTACAAACATCAATAAAACCTGCCCTAGTATCAATAATTCTGGTGAACAATTAGTGGCTGTGGCCCCAAAGAGCAAGGATAAAAGAGTTAGATTCACTAAGCCCATCACATCCTTAGGAAACACAATCATAAAAACCGCCTCTACCTGAAACCCATTTTCTAACAAACCTATGTTGTCTTTTATAGGAGTAAAACCGTCTACTAGTGCCAGCGGATCACAGCCTTCAGGCAATATAAAGAAAGATAAGATTCAACAAACACCAAGTAGTACTCAAAAGAATAAAGTAAAAGCCCGCCCTATGAAATTTAAATCTAGTTTGAATAATAAAGACTGTGTTGTTACACCAAAAGGAACTGCTAATGTGCAACATTCTAATCTTAATGCGAATTCTAAACTTAAATGTGTTAAGTGTAATGGTTGCATGCTTTCTGATAATCATGATTTGTGTGTTCTTGATTTTATCAATAATGTGAATGCTCATGAAAAATCTAAATCTGTTAAGAAAAGTTCAAAGAGAAAAGTTTGGAAACCAACAGGAAAGGTGTTTACAAATATTGGATACATCTGGAGACCTACTGGTCGGACCTTTACTATAGTAGGAAATGCATGCCCTTTAACTAGGATTACCACAACGACTGAAGAGCCCCTTAGGCAACCAACTGTTCTAGAAAATGAAACACCTAAGCCTGTCGTAACATTGGTTTACTTAAGGAAACCTAGGAAATCTAAAAGTAATGTTCCTGCTAGTAAATCTAAGGTTCTTAAAACACTATCTGCTAACAAAAAGGAACCTAGTCAATCTTGGGGATCTATACTTTCCGATGTTCCATCTTCCTCTCTTGATGAATGCAGGTCGTCCAAATTGTTCTCTGGTATTTGGACTCCGACTGCTCCAAGCATATGACCGAAGATCGCTCTCAGCTCACCAATTTTATCAATAAATTTTTGGGTACAGTTAAACTCAAAAATGATCACGTGGAAATGATATTAGGATATGGTGATTATCATATTGGGAATGTTACGATATCAAGAGTTTACTACATGGAAGGACTTGGATACAACTTATTCTCCATTGGGCAATTTGGTGATTCAAACCTTGAAGCTGCGTTTCGTCAATACACCTGCTTCATTCGTAATTTAGAAGGAGCTGATCTATTGACTGGATCTTGAGGCAACAATTTATATACTCTGTCTCTTAGAGATATGATGGCGTCCTCTCTTATATGTCTCTTGTCAAAGGCCTCAAAGACTAAGTCCTAGCTATGGTACAGACATCTGTCTCATCTGAACTTTGGTGCAATCAACCATTTAGCTAGACACAGTCTTGTTCGAGGTCTACCTAAGCTAAAATCTAAAAAGGACCATCTGTGTTCTGCTTATGCAATGGGTAAAAGCAAGAAGAAACCCCAAAAACCTAAATCTTAAGACACCAACCAAGAAAAACTTTATCTTTTACACATGGATCTTTGTGGACCAATGTGTGTCGCAAGTGTTAATGGAAAAAAGTACATCCTCATCATTGTCGATGATTACTCTTGATTCACATGGGTTAAATGTTTAAGGTCAAAATATGAAGCTCCAGATTTCATAATCAAGTTTCTCAAGATGATCCAAGTATGGCTTAAAGTACATGTTTGACAAATCAGAACAGATAATGGAACTAAATTTGTTAATCAAACTTTGCGTGAATATTATGAGAAGGTTGGCATCTCTCATGAAACATTTGTTGCTCGCTCTCCACAGCAAAATGGTGTCGTTGAAAGACGTAATCGTACCTTAATTGAAGCTGCCCGCACAATGTTAGTTTATGCAAAAGCTCCGTTATTCTTATGGGTAGAAGCAGTTGCCATCGCATGTTACACCTAAAATCATTCCATCATACGTCTTCGTCATGGCAAAACACCATATGAGATTTTACATGACAAACCTCCCGACTTATCATTTTTCCTTGTATTTGGTGCACTCTACTATCTGACAAATGATAGTGAGAACTTGGGTAAGTTATAACCGAAAGCTGATATTGGTATTTTCATTGGTTATGCACCCACAAAGAAAGCATTTCAAATTTACAACTGACATACCAGACGAATCATTGAAACAATTCATGTAGATTTTGATGAGCTGACTGAGATGGCTTTTGAACACATCAGTTCAGGACCCACACTTCATGATATGACTCCTGCAACAATCAGTTCATGACTCATGCCAAACCCTTCTCCTTTAACACCGTTTGTACCACCTTCAAGAAGTGATTGGGATCTTTTGTTTCAACCGATGTTTGATGAATTACTTACTCCTCCACCTAGTGTTGATCACCCAGCCCCTAAAGTAATTACTCTAATTGCTAACGTAGTTGCTCCAGAACCCGCTGCATCAACCGGTTCACATTCCTTAACAACAGTTGACCATGATGCACCATCACCTAGTAACTCTCAAATAACACCCGAAACTCAATCTCCTCTCATTCTTAACGATGTTGAAGAAGACAATCATGACTTAGATGTTGCACATAGGACTAATTATCCGTACTTTGGTATTCTAATTCTAGAAGTTCCTTTTGATCAATCTTCATCAACGGATCTTAGTCATATAATTATGCATCCTGATCACCAAATTTCTGAACACAATAGCAAATGGACTAGGGATCATCCACTTGAAAATATAATTAGTGAACTTGCTAGACCAGTTTCCACAAGGCTGCAATTACATGAGCTAGCTCTTTTCTGTTACTATGATGCTTTTCTCACTGTTGTTAAACCCAAGACGTATAAAGATTATTTGACTCAATCCTGGTGGATCGAAGCAATGCAAGAAAAGCTCAATAAGTTCGAATGCCTTGGAGTATGGGAGCTCGTACCCTGACCAGATAAAGTTATGGTTATTACTTTAAAGTGGATCTATAAAGTGAAGCTAGATGTAGTGGGAGGTTTTCTAAAGAACAAAGCTCGGTTAGTGGCTCGTGGTTACCGTTAAGAAGAGGGAATTGATTTTGAAGAGTCTTTTGCTCTAGTTGCAAGATTAGAGGCTATAAGGATTTTTCTCGTGTTTGCCATTCACATGAACATGGTCGTCTACCAAATGGATGTGAAGACTCCATTTCTGAATGGTAATCTATGGGAAGAGGTTTATGTCAGCCAGCCGGACGGGTTGTGGATCCAGATAACCCCAATCATGTATACAAGCTAAAGAAAGCTCTTTATGGGTTGAAACAAGCTCCACGCGCGTGGTATGACATGTTGTCTTCGTTCCTGATATCCCAAGAATTCTCCAAAGGCTTAGTGGATCTTACTTTGTTCATCTGTAAGGAAGGCAAGGAATTACTTCTGGTATAAATATATGTCAATGATATTAACTTTGCTACATCTACACCTAAACTTTGTGAATTATTTGCTAAAATCATGTGTTCAAAATTTAAGATGTCAATGATGGGCAAAATCTCATTTTTCTTAGGACTACAAATTTCTCAAAGTCCTAGAGGCATCTTTATTAACCAGTCAAAATATGCCCTTAAATCTTTAAAGAAATATAGTCTTGACATTTGTGACCCAGTGGATACTCCCATGGTGGAGAAATCCAAACTAGATAAGGATAAAGAAGGGAAAGCCATTGATCCGTCACACTATCGTGGCATGATTGGCACCCTCCTTTATCTCACAGCCAGTAGACCTGACCTACAATTTACTATATGCATGTATGCCCGGTATCAAGCTCGGCCTACCAAAAAGCACTTACATGTGGTCAAAAGGATCTTTCGGTATCTAAGAGGAACCATCAATCGAGGACTATGGTATCCGAAGGATTCTTCAATTGCTCTAACAACATTTGCAGATGTGGATCATGCTGGTTGTCAAGATACCCGTCGTAGCACATCTAGTAGTATGCAGTTCTTGGGAGATAGACTTGTTAGCTGGTCATCAAAAAGGCAGAAAAGCAGTATAAAAGCTGAATATATTACTTTGTTTGGCTGTTGTGCTCAAGTCCTTTGGATAAGATCATAGCTTACCGACTATGGCTTTGGATTAAATAAAATTACAATGTTCTGTGATAACAAAAGCGCTATTGCCTTATGCTGCAACAACGTTCAACATGCCAGATCGAAGCATATAGACATAAGATTTTACTTTATCAAGGAGCATGTTGAGAATGGTGTAATTGAACTTTACTTTGTTAATACAGAGTATCAACTGGCGGACATCTTCACTAAAGCTCTTGGCAGAGAAAGAATTTAATTTCTTATCAACAAGCTGGGAATGCAGAGTTTTACGCTAGAGACTCTAAAACAATTGGCAGATGAAGTTGATGAATAGTGGTGGTACCTATTCAAATATCCTGTATAATATGTATATATATTAAAACCATAAAAACCAAAAAGATTTTTCATTTTTCAAATACTAACGCTAAAAAGTGTCTCAAAAGGTATGGGACGAAGGAGCACTTTATACTGCCAATAGAAGTTAGTACTGCTCGTTCAAGGAAAGTTAATGTTGCCAGTTACATGTATTTATGTTGCTCGAATACATAAAGATAAGTTAATACTGTTAGTTTATTGTTAGTACTGCTGTCCTTGGTTAATACTGCTGGTTTGTGATTAGTACTGCTTCTAGTTTATTTTAATACTGCCAGCTTTATACTTAGTACTGCTTATGAGTACTTAGTATTGTTCTTGTTACATTAATACTGCTGCTCAAATAGTTTGTACTGCTAGAGTTAGTAGTTAATACTGTTAGTTGTATGTTAGTACTGCTGGCTATGAGTTTGTACTGCTAGCTTTGATCGATATCGGACAACACACAATTTTTGGATCTCGTACAACACACACAAAAGGAAGTTAATACTGTTGTGGTTATTAGTACTGCTAGGGTTAGTAGTTACTATTGTTGGTTACATGTTACTGCTGCTACATGTAATATATGGGATGCTGCTATGACAAGAAGTATTATGTTCAAAGGTGTGGTGGATGCTTCATTTAAGGGGAAGCCAACAGATTATTTTGGGTTTTTGGTTTTAAATGTTCTTAAACATTTAAAGGCTAATTTTTAGGATTAAATGTTTAATTGGTTACGAAGAGGATTATTTATCACTTATTTGAAGTTGAAGTGGAGTTTCACAAGTTTGTGTTCTTATCATATCTCAAATAGCTTACAACATTTAGAGGTAACTTGTTCGTGCTTAGAAACGATGTGACGAAGACTTAAAGAATCTAGCAAAGGTGTGTGATCTACAAACTTATGGTGCTCAATGCTCACATTTGCTATCACTTTGGTTATGTGTCTCATAGAAGATGAGGATTTTGTCAAGAGGTTGCGATCTACTTACACTTTGGTCTTGGTATGAGTTTGATGTCACGTGGATAGTACAAGATATAAGACACAAGTTTGGGTTGTTCTACTTCAGCATCAAGTTTGTTATACTTAGTTTTCTTCATCAGTAATCATTACATAGAGCCTACATTCAAGAAATGGTTAACATATGGGTTTCAAGGGAAGCTTATTTTTAAAATGTTTAACCATTTACATGCACCATATGAGGTGAAGGTTTTTACTACTGCTAATTTTATTACATCTGTAGTTAAGGTTTTATAAAAAGGAAACTTGACCTCTCAACGTGAATTTATTCTCGGGCATGGTCTACTTTATGACCATGCAAAGGCTTGTGTTTACTTTGCAACACAACCCATGCTTCCTATATTATCATAAGTGTATGTGTCAGTGCGCTTATGTATAAAAATAAGAGAAATCTTGTTTTGGTGTTTGTTTTTCAAAGATATACCATTGCTTCATCAAAAAATGTTTTTTCAAAGACATTTGACTTTTCAAACAAAGACTACAACTCTTTAAATAGAAATCGGGTCATTGTTTGAGGGGGAGAAAATGTCAAATATCTTCTTCATAATAATAATATGTTTAAAAGGAAAAAGGTTTTAAACAATAATGGGATATCATTTCTTAAGGAAAGATAATTGAGCTTAGCTTTCGTGTGCCTTATATGTTATGTGTTTATGCCTTTAGGGAGTTAATGTGTGAATTAAGAGGTTAGGTATGCTAGTTAAAAACATTACGAACTATTTGTGCCAACTGTTAAACTATAATTGCCTAATAAATCTTATAAGTGAAATTAAAAAGGATATGAAACATGAGGGGGTGAATGTGTCAATAACATTAATTTTTTTATAAACACCATCCACCCCCACATGTCTGTTCTCACAAACATATACAAACTCACCACCTAAACTATTCAAAATTGCCACTTGCTTGTTCTCCTCGGCTTGTTGTTATCACGCATAAGGTATAACTAAGATCTTGTTCATCTCACTCCAAACAACTTATATCTCAGTCAAATCAAGTTTTCATATGGGTTTGTTGGGATTCAGAAGTTTCTACAATTTAGTGCTGCTATTTATACAAGTTACTACTGCCAGTTCTACTTAGTGCTGCTAGTGAAGAATGCTAAAGATTTAAGAAAATAGACTAAGTAGTTAGTAATGGTAGTTATGAATAGTTAGTACTGCCAGTACATTGTTAGTACTGCCAGTATAGTTAGTGTTGTTAGTAGTAAGTTAGTACTGCTAGTTAGTACTGTTAGGAGATATGCATGAGTTATTTTAGGAATAGATATGCATTATCTCTTCATACGTTTTGTAAGCCCATTAGGGTTTTTCCTTGGTTTATAAAAGGAACCCTACGACATTAGTTAGAGATAAGTTTCATATACAAGTTTCATAAATATATATATAGTTAGTAATCTGTAACCAAGTAGATTAATAGTAATCAAAGTTTTGTTTTATTCATTGTTCTTCTTAGCAGTATAAGTTAGTTTCTGCATAACTTATATTGTTCATAGTCATTATTTCTCTTGTAGTTAGTTTGGATCTATCCAAATTAGCTACCACCCTTAACAGGCTAGAAAGATCTATTCAGATTGGGATCAACAAGTGGTATCAGAGCTTGTTGAGAAACTCTGAGTAAGAAGAACCAAAACACATCAGTTACAAACTTTTACCTTTTAGATCTATTCAATGGTAGGATCAGATGATGAAATTCCACCACCACTACAAACACCAACACAACAAGCCCCTTACACCGTGTCAACCATTAAACTCCCTATTCTAAAGAAAGGTGAGTATGACATTTGGGCCATGAAAATGGAACATTACTTGAGCCATACAGACTATCCTATATGAGAAGTCATACAAAAAGGAAATGGTCCTATAAGTGTCTTAACATATACAAATGGAGTAATAAAGGTTCTGCCTCCTAAAACTGCTAAAGAAATTTTAGCCAGAGAAAGAGAAAGAAAAGCAAGGACCACCTTGCTTATGGTTTTACCAGAAGACCATTTAGCAAAATTTCACAAGATGACTGATGCTAAAGATATGTGGGATGCTATCAAATCCAAATATGGTGGCAATGATGAATCAAAGAAGATGCAGGAATATATTTTAAAGCAACAGTTTGAAGGCTTTTCTGTATCCAACTCAGAAGGACTGCACAAAGGTTATGACAAGTTTTAGAGTCTTTTGAGTCAACTTAAGATTCATGGTTCATGTGTCTCTACTGAAGATGTCAATCAGAAGTTCCTTAGGTCTTTACCTTTTGTCTGGTCCCAAGTATCCTTAGTCATGAGGACTAAGCCAGGAGTGGACAGTCTTAGTTTTGATGATCTCTATAACAATCTTAGAGTCTTTGAGTCTGATGTTAAAGGCTCTACTGGATCATCTTCTAGTGCACAGAATGTCGCATTTGTTTCTTCTGAAAGCATTAGCAGTACTAATGATGTTAGTACTGCTTATAGTGTTTCTACTCCTTCTGGGTACAACTCACAAAGGGAAAAATCTTCATCATACACTGATGAACTCATGTACTCATTCTTTGCTAATCAATCTAGTGGTCCACATTTGGATCACGAAGATCTGGAACAGCTTGATGTGTTTGATTTATAAGAGATGGACTTGAAATGGCAAGTAGCCATGATTTCCATGAGACTAAAGAAATTTTACAAGAAGACAGGGAGAAGGCTGCAGTTTGATGCCAAGGAACCAGTTGGCTTTGACAAGACCAAGGTTGAGTGCTAGTGCTTCAATTGCCACAAAACAGGGCACTTTGCTAGAGAATGCAGATCAAAAGGAAATCAAAGAACGAGAGAGGAAGATGTAGGGGAACACTGATATAAAGCAAAAGAAATTTGAGGAGACCCGAAAAACAAGAGAACCTAAAGATTTGGTAACTCGTGATCGGAGAAGGGTGTTGACGTTGACTGGTCATGCAAGGGTGAGCAAGAGAAATTTTGCTTTTGATGGCTTATAACAATTCAGGCTCAAAACACTGAGTAAAATCTTATTCAAAAGAATTGTGGAATTATATGCGAACCTTAAAAAATATATGAGAACAAGAGAACAACTTGGTGATGCTAGTAAGAAATAAAAGCCTATACACTAGCCTTGGCATAAAGTAAAAAGCTCAATTGATTGTCCATACAGAAAAATCACATTAGCTTGAAGAAAAAATTAGGTTTGTGAAAATTTATTTAGATGGAAAAACTGATGTGCTCACATAGTCATAAGAAACAATTAGCAGAAAGTTGTAAAAGAAAAAGACAAATTAAACCAAACTTGAAAGATTTTTCAAAGTATCTTCTAAAGTCTTAGATAAATTGCTAAATAGTCAAGATGATTGCTAAGGACAAATCTGGGCTTGGGTATAGGAGATCACGTACATAATGGTGCTTAAGTTATAAAATGAAGTTTTTTCAAAGTGTATTTTGACATTAAGGTCAAGTGGGAAGAAGAAGATGTCTTGGGCATGATAGATTTAAAAGGTTGAAGGCATGCATGCAAATTCCCCCCTCCAACTAACAGAAAAATTACTGCCTTCAGGACCTGATAGAGAAGGTGATGATTCTATTTCACATATGGTCCAAAACAAGCCTAAAACTAGTGAATAAATACTCAAACCATATATTTTGACTCTTGTAAGTCCAATTCTACTGTAGAAACACTTGAATCTTTACTTGATCCAGTTGTAGTTGAACCCAAAGTTGTTAGTCAACCTAAAGTTTGGTTTGATGCTCCTATCATTGAGGAGTATGAGTCAGAAAATGATGATTAATATGCGATTCAACCTTCAAAAGAACAGGAAAACCCTAGTTTTGCTTTTGTTTATACTGTTAAGCATGTAAAAACTCTTAGGAAAACTGTTAAAGAACAAAACACTTATGTCCAAGTCTAAAGCTGACAAGAAGACTGGAATGGTTTAATTTCCAAAAGGTTGGTTTGAGGATATCGGGTTTACTAAAAAGGCATGTTCTATATGTAGCAGTTTTATGTCATCTTTTAAGATGAGATTTTACATGAGAAAAGAATGGCTAAAAAGTTGAATTGAACAAAAGGAAGGTAAGATTACTGGTCAAGGGGGAGAATAAACCAGTGGAACAATGCGCAAAAATTGAATTCACCAAAACAAGTTTGTTCCAAAAGCAGTACTAACAAAAAACTAGCAAATTTTCAGTTTTCCAGTTAATACTGCTAGACATAATTTTAACAGTCAAGCAGTATCAACTAGTGCTGCTAGGAAAGTTAATGCTGTTAGACCTATTGTGAATGATGTTAGACCAAAAACTATTTTTCACAAAACTCATACACCTATCCGAAGGCCATTTAATAGAACAACAGCACCAAGAACTAATTTTTCAAAAAGGTTAATACTGCTGGGGACAAAGCAGTTAGTGCTGTTGGGGGCATAAGGGAAACAACTGTTAAGCCTTCAGCAGGTTGTGATTGGAGATCCAAAAGACATTATTGGAATAAATTCTCCAACTACAATGGTGGATCAAATTCTAGAAAATATGTTAAATCTGAAGATCCACTAGGCAGACCCAAGCCCAAGATGGCTTGGGTCCCTAAGAGAAACTAATTTCTCTTATTTCATGTACAGGATGATCCACATAAAACTTTAAAGAACAAAGGGATTGTTGATAGTGGATGTTCCAGACACATGACTGAGAACAAGGCCTACATTGCTGAATATCAAGACTATAATGGTGGCCCTGTTGCTTTTGGAGGTAGTAAAGGTTACATAACTGGTAAAGGTAAAATAAAAACTAGAAAGTTAGATTTTGAGGATGTGTGCTTTGTGAAAGAACTACAGCATTTCAATTTCTTTTCTGTGTCACATATGTGTGACAAGAAGAACAAGGTTCTCTTCACAGACACTGAATGTCTTGTGTTGTCTTCTGACTTTAAGTTGCCTGATGAAAATCAAGTATTACTTAGAATCCCTAGACAAAACAATATGTACAGTTTCAACTTAGAGAACGGTGTTCCTTCTGGAGGTTTAGCTTGTTTGATTGCAAAGGCCACAGTTGATGAATCTAACAAATGGCATAGGAGGTTGGGTCATGTTAATTTTAAAAAATTAAACAAACTTGTGAAGGGAAACCTTGTAAGAGTTTTACCTTCAAAGATTTTTCAAAATGACCACACCTGTGTTACTTGTCAAAAAGGAAAGCAACACAAGGCCTCCTGTAAGGCCAAATCAGTAAGCTCCATTAGTTAGATCTTACAGCTTCTGCATATGGACTTATTTGGACCTACATTTGTAAGGAGCTTAAACCATAAGACTTGTTGCCTACTTATCACTGATGATTTTAGCAGGTTTAGTTAGGTGTTCTTCTTAAGAACTAAGGATGAAACTAGTGGAATCCTTAAGGACTTTATAAGACAAATTAAGAACCAATTAAATAAAAAAGGTAAAACTATTAGATGTGATAATGGTACAAAATTTAAAAACAGGGATTTTATTGAAATATATGGGCGAAAAGGGATCAAGAGGGAATACAGTAATGGCAGAACTCCATAATAAAATGAAGTTACTGAAAGAAAGAATAAGACCCTTATTGAGGCTGCTAGAATTATGCTAGTAGATTCATTTTTACCTAACACTTTTTGGGCTAAAGCAGTTAGTACTGCTTGTTATGTCCTTAATAGGGTATTAGTGACCAAGCCTCAAAATAAGACACCTTATGAACTTATAACTGGTAAAATACCAATCATAAGCTATATAAGACCTTTTGGGTGCCATATGACCATCTTGAATACCATTGACCACCTGGGCAAGTTTGATGGGAAATCTGATGTAGGGTTTTTAGTAGGGTATTCTCTAAATAGCAAGGCTTTTAGGGTATACAATTTAGAAACTAAGAGAGTTGAAGACAACCTGCATATAACCTTTTTAGAATATAAACCAAATGTTGCAGGGAAAGGACCAAATTGGCTGTTTGATCTTGATTATTTAACTAATTTAATGAATTATTAGCCTGTGAGATCAGAGAATCAAGCTTATAAAAATGCAGATCCAAAAGAAGCAAATCATAGTGCAGGTATAAAAGATAATATTGATGCAAAAAATTCTAAAATGGAAGCTGAATCTGCTCAAGACTACTTTATACTACCAATATGGTCTTCTTATACGTCAACTATGAAGAGCTCAAAAGCAAAGAATGAAGGTGACAAGCCTACTAATTCAAATGAGAAGCCAGTAGATCAGGAGGATCAAGCCTTTTTGGAGGAGCTTGAAAGGCTTAAAAGTCAAGAAAAGGAAGCTAATGATGCAGCTGAAGCTCTTAGAAAGGAGTTTGCCCAAGATACTGAGGACTTGCTTCTTCAATCAGGAGCTGCTAGAGCTAGCAGTACTAACACAGTTAATACCGTTAACACACCAGTTAGTACTACCAGTCCTTCTGGTGGACTATCCTACACTAATCTAACCAATTTTGACCAAGATGATTCTCAAATACCTGCTCTTCAGGATAGTTATGACAATCCTAATGATGGTATTTTTACCAGTGCATCTTATGATGATGAGGGTGCAGTGGATGACTTCACAAATTTAGAAACTATTGTGAATGTTAGTCCTATTCCCACATCAAGGATTCACTATATTCATCTTTCAACTCAAATTCTTGGAGATCCAAAATCAGTAGTTCAAACAAGGAGCAAAGTGAACAAAAGTTCTAGAGCCCATGCTTTTGTAAGTTATATTCAAACGCAAAGAAGAAATAATCATAAGGACTTCCAGCATTGTTTATTTGCTTGTTTCTTGTCTCAAATTGAACCCAAGAAGATATCTGAAGCACTTGAAGATGAAAGTTGGGTTGATGCTATGCAGGAAGAACTACTATAATTCAAGATTTAGAAAGTTTGGATTCTTGTAGAATTGCCTAATGGGAAGAAGGCAACTGGGACAAAAGGGGTTTACAAAAATAAGAAGGATGAAAGAGGTGTTATGGTTAGAAATAAGGCAAGATTGGTTACCGAGGGACATAGGCAAGAGGAAGGGATAAACTATGATGAGGTTTTTGCTCATGTGGCTAGGATTGAAGCCATTAGGATCTTTTTGGCCTTTGCTTCTTATATGGGATTCATAGTCTATCAAATGGATGTGAAGAGTGCCTTCCTTTATGGCACAATTGATGAGGAGGTATATGTGTCTCAACCTCTAGGTTTTATAGATCCTAAGTATCCTAAGAAGGTCTACAAAGTTATGAAAGCTCTTTATGGTTTACACCAAGCTCCAAGAGCCTGGTATGCTACTTTATCTACTTTCTTGTTGAAGAGTGGATACAGAAGAGGAACTATAGACAAGACTCTAGTTATTAAGAAGGACAAAAATGATATCATGTTAGTACAAGTTTATGTGGATGACATTATTTTTGGTTCTACAAAGAGATCTTGGTATGATGAATTTGAGGCATTGATGAAGAGTAGATTTCAGATGAGTTCTATAGGAGAGCTCACCTTCTTTCTTGGATTACAAGTCAAACAGAAAGAAGATGGTATTTTTATAATGTATGTTGCAGAAATCCTGAAGAAGTTGTATTTTGCCTGTGTAAAGATGGCTAGTACACCAATTGAGACCCAGAAGCCTTTGGTCAAGGATGAGGAAGCTACTGATGTGGATGTACACCTTTATAGATCCATGATTGGCTTTTTAATGTACTTGACTGCTTCTAGTCCTGATATTATGTTTGCAGTATGTGCTTGTTCTAGGTTTCAGGTAACTCCAATGACCTCTCATCTAAATGCCGTGAAGAGAATCTTTAGGTACCTAAAGGGCAAACCCAAACTGGGCCTTTGGCATCCTAGAGTGTTATCATTTGACCTAGAAGCTTACTCAGATAGTAACTATGCTAGAGCAAATCTTGACAGGAAATCCACAACAGGAGGTTGTTAATTTCTTGGCATGAGACTTATTTCATGGCAATGTAAGAAGCAGACAATTGTGGCTACTTCTACTACAAAGGCATAATATGTTGCTGCTGCCAACTGCTGTGGGCAAGTTTTGTGGATTCAAAATCAAATGTTAGACTATGGGTTCAATTTTATGAACACAAAGATCTACATTGATAATGAGAGTACTATATGCATTGTAAAGAATCCAGTATTTCACTCCAAAACAAAGCATATTGAAATTAGGCACCACTTCATTAGGGATGCTTATGAGAAGAAACTTATCCAGGTGCTAAAGATTCACACTGATGACAATGTAGCTGATCTTTTAACTAAAGCTTTTGATGTTAGCAGGTTCAATTTCTTGATTGTTAACATTGGAATGATCAATCAATAGGCTGCATTAGTTAAGGGGAGGCAAGATGATTTGTTGTACAGTTTGTATGGAATGTTCTGTGAGCAGAAGAATCTTGACAATGGTGATGTTTTTCATAGAGTTATTTGGGTTCTAGAGAGTAATTGGAGAGAGCTATCGATGGTACTAAAGAGCTCTTGTTGCCAGACTTGTTCAATTTTTGGTTGACAAAAGTTAGTACCGATAGGCTTATAGTTAGTACCGACAGGCAAAGTTTGTACCGCTATAAAGCCGTTAGCGAAAATACCGATAGGGGTCTAAAGTGTAATTTTTGGCGGTTTCTTCGACATTGGGTTTGCTTCTTCTATACATACCCATCTCAATTACACAATTTATTCACCTACACTCTCTTAATCGACTTCATCTAATCTTTCATCACCGTCGCTCAAGAAACTCTATTAAACAATGGCTGGTTTGGATTTCTGCTCGAAGCATAATATGGTTGCCTACTTGGAAAAGAATGATGGGAACACTGAGTTTCACCAGATTATGGACTTCTTCACACGCAGTTCAATCCACTTTGCACTCACTGTAAGTCCCATAGTCTCAACTTCGTTTGTTGAACAGTTATGGACATCTGCTAAGTCAAGAACAGTCAACAACATTAGTTATATAGATGCCATTGTTGCTGGCAAGCCTGTGACCATCTCAGAGGCATCAATAAGAAGTGATCTTCTTTTTGATGATGCTGATGGGATAGATACTTTGAACAATCAGGCTATATTTGACACTATTCAGTTAATGGGGTATGAGGGGGACCTAAATACTTTAACTTTTAACAAAGCCCTTTTTTCACCTCAATGAAAATTTCTTTTTCATACCATGAATCACTGCATCAGTTTTAAAAGCACTTCTTGGGATCAAATTCCTACTAATATTGCCACAACAGTGATTTGTTTGACAACTAATCAAAAATATAATTTTTCAAAATTAATTTTTGATGGTATGATGAGACATTTGGATGCATCTAAGAAGTTTGTCATGTATCCAAGATTTTTACAAATATTTTTAAGAAACCAGTTAAAGGATGTGCCTGTTCCTATGGATCACTTTCCAGTTCTGACTTTGACTAAAAAGGTTTGACATTTATGGTTAAAAAGGGTAAAAACTTTTCAGGGAATGCCACGCCTTTATTTGACTCTATGTTGGTTCAACCAACAGAGGATGAGGGTGAAGTTTCAGAAAGACCATCTGACTCCCAATCAATACCCTCTCCTACTCACCCAAGTGAAGACCAACTTGAGCCACAACCTGATCCATCTCCCAGACCTTCTCCTTCTATTCCTATTCCTGATTCCAATCCAGAGGGTTCTGGTGGGAATCATGGAGGCCAGTCATCCAGTGATAGATCCCTATCAGGGAATGAGGATGGCCTGACACTCTAAAGTGTATATGATCTTTGTATTTCTTTGTGTACCCAGGTCACAACTCAAGCTGTGGAAATTAAAACTTTGAAGGCTAGATCAAGCAGCTTAAGAAGAAGGCCATACCAGTTATCAACCATCACAAAGCCTGGTTTTGAGCTGCTAGATTGAAGAAACAACACAAGCTGAAGGATATGGAGAAATCAAAAAAGAGAATGAGTGTATCCAAACAAGGGAGGAAAGCTGTCAAATCTTCCAAAGGTGCACCATCTGTGCACACTCACACTGATTGGGATGCTATGGATACTGATTTGGAGGACTACACTCTTACTCAAGATGAAGGTACCGACAAGCAAAGTACTGATCTGCAACAAAGTACTGTCAAGCAAAATGAAGGCACCGACAAGCAAAATGAAGGTACCGACAGAACAAAAGTTAGTACCAATAGCGTTGTTGAAGGTACTGCTGAGATTGAAGATCAAGTTTCAGGAGAAAGTGATACTCAAATAGTTCCAACAATGACTTCAACACATACTCTAACAGTTTTTGGTGATGATGAGACTATTGCACAAGTTCTTGTCATAATGAGTCAGAACAAGTTGAAACAGAAAGACAAAGAAAAAGGAGTAGAGCTTAAGGATGTTGAGGATATTGAGAGACCAAGGCCTACATCAACAAGATCATTGTTAACATTGAAGCCTCTTCCTAAGATCGATCCGAAAGCTAAAGGCAAAGGAAAGATTAAAGAAGAAGATGAATCTGATACTAAATCAGAAGATATCAATGAAGCTGAAAAGAAGTTTAAAATGCTTGCTAATGATGAAGAGGTGGCCAGAAAGGTTCAAGAGGAATGGGAAGCAGAATAGGAAAAGAAAAGGTTAGCTGATGAAGAAGCTACTAAGGCTGCATTCACAAATGACTATGACTTTATCCAGGCAAGACTCAATGCTGATAAGATTCTTGCTGAGAAGCTTCAAGAAGAAGAGAGATAAAAGTTTACCATCGAAGAGAGAGCCAAGTTCCTTCATGATACCATTGCTGCTCAAAGGAGATTTTTTGCTCAATAAAGATATGAGGTTATCAGAAACAAACTTCCTTTAAGAACTCAGCTGAGAAACCAAATGAGAGAGAGCCAAATTTCTTTATGATACTATTGCTGCTCAAAGGAGGTTCCTTGCTCAACAAAGAGCTGTTGCAATTAGAAGCAGACCACCAACAAGAACTCAGCTAAGAAACCAAATGATAACCAATCTGAAGCATTAGGAGGAAAGCAGCATGCTGATTTAAAAACAAGAACTTAAAGAAATTACAAGTTCTTCTGTATAAAAAGGTTAAAAGGTTGATAAAAACTTTATTGCTATTAGGTTTTTCTCTTGAGGATAGAGACAGATTAAGAAGTTGAATGAAGAAGCTAACACCTTAAAAAGAAGATGGTGTCCAATAAAACCCAGGAAAAAGACCCAGCAAAGGTACATGCTGAACAGAAGGGAGAGAGCAGGGTACAAAGAAAAGAAGAATGGTCCATAGTGAAGATAATTGCAAGGAAAAAGCCAGAACCTACAGCCAGATGATGATAGTGAATGATGAAACCACAAAAATGTCTAAAGGATGTACATTTGAAAGTACCTTAGATTAGTGAGATTATAGAGACAAAATCTTTTGTTTCTAAGTTGCACAAGGTTTCATCACCAGATGGGGATTACCTTGTTGTCTACAGAGTTAATGGGCACTTCAGGCATTTAACTATCTAATGGAGGTACTACATATTTTTGATAGGCATGGGTTTGTTTCATTTATATGATTTGGGGGATGAAGCAGTACTCAGAAAGCAGCCCCAAAGGTATTTGAGTTGATTCGTTAGGGAGACTTGAAATTATTGATGGAATCCCTTAACAGAATAAGAAAATGATCAAGGTGATTTCTGGAACAATCAACAAGAATGGGAGTTTTTAGATGGAGACTGTATGAAGCTTGTGGAGTTTGCATACTAGAGCTTAAGGATGGGACTAGTCGTACTACTGCTAGTTAAAAAAGGTACCCTCCTCCAAGGAATTATTGCAAAGAATGCTGATTTGGATTGGAGGTTGAAGAGGAAAGTAAAACTGTTACACTACATTTGGAAAGATTCATTAATGCACAGCTTAATAAAAGTAATGGCTGTTAATGGAGAGAGAACGGTTGTTGTTGGCTAACCACCCACCCAACAAATGGTCTTTCACTCACCATGTCTAACAACATCAAAACTGACTAGACCCAAGCAAAACGGCTTCTAGTAAAGACTCTCAAATCCGTTTATGTTGACAATTTACCAAAAATTGAGTGGTTTCTCTAACTCATCTTTGCTTCACAGTTTATAGAGTTGGCTAGTCTAAGATCAAACTTCCTGGTAAAGACTAATAAATTATGTTGATAGCTGATAGTTTGCTAAAAACTATAGTTTATAATGCACCCATGGTTAAGGGCAATGAAGAATTGCTATCCAAAAGCAACGACTTTGGTAAAGACAAATCAAATCCGTTGATAGTTTGAATAGTTTACTCAAGAACTAAAGGTTATCAATTCACCTTGGATGTTTTACAATGAAGAATTGGCTATCCCAAGCAACGGCACTGGTAAAGGAAGATCAAATTCCGTTAATGCTGGTAGTTTGCCAAAAAAACCATACAAAGCCGCACTTAGTTGGATATTGTTGTGTTGCTAGAAGATATGTTGCTGATAAAAAGATGATAGCTGAAGAAGTCAAAATATACAAAGATTTGACAGAGTGTTTGGATACATCCTCCTGGTCTACAAGATGTTTACACTAAAGAAACATGAAGTTAAACAAGTTCAACAATCATGTTTAGGGGATGAACTTGATGAACCTTGAGATGTATAGGCCATTAGAGCAAAGTTTGTGATGCCTTCTTCAGCCTGAAAGCTCCAATCATAACCACCTATCCCATCTTGAACAACCAAGGCATTTGTAGTAGATGTATCCACTGGTGCATTCCTTCTTGGAGCATCTCTATTTCTATTCCCCTGATTCCTTGGTGCCCTGCATTCTCTAGCAAAATGACCTCTCCTATGGCAGTTGTAGCATTCAACCTTTGTCCTGTCAAAGCCAACAGTCTCTTTGTCATTTAAATCCATCTTCCTTCCCGTCTTCTTTATGAACCTCTTAACTCTCATGGTAAGCATTGCCACTTGCCATTTGAGATCCATTTCTTCAAGATCATCAGCATCAATCTGTTCCAAATCTTCATAGTCCAACTGTGGGGCATTGGATTGGTTGGAAAAGAAAGAAAACATGACATCATCAACATATGATGCAGTAGAAGCTTGATCCTTAGAACTAGCAGCAGAAATACTATGAGCAGTATTAACTGTTTCATTAGTACTGCTAGAGTTATCTGAGGAAACAAAAGCCACATTCTGAGAATTTGAGCTTGAACTTGATTTGCCTTTGATCTCAGATTCATACACCTTCAGATTATTATACAAATCATCCATGCTCAATGTGTCTAGATCAGATTTGTTTCTCATGATTAATGCAATATTGTTCCAAGCTGATGGTAAGCTTCTTAACAACTTCAGATTTGCATCCTCTTGAGAGATAACTTCACCATGGATTTCAAGTTGACTGATGAGCTTTTGAAACCTATCATAGGTTTTATCCAGTCCTTCTTGACTTGATGCAGTAAAGTTTTCATAATTCTGCTTGAGAATGGTCTTCTGCATCTTCTTTGATTCCTTGTTGCCTCCAAACCTATTCTTGATAGCTTCCCATAGGGACTTTGCATCCTTGCAGGCATGAAACTTCAGTAGGTGCTCATCAGGAATGGCTAGCATAAGAGTGCTTTTTGCTTTTAGTTCATTTTTCCTTGCTAGCTTTTGTTCAGCAGTTTTAGGAGGAATAGGACCTTCAGCACCAGCACTAGCTGATGCAATTGGTGAAACTGAATCACCATTTACTATTACCTCCCAAAGGGCATGATCAGTGAAAGTAAGGTATTGTTCCATCCTCATGCTCCATAGATCATACTCCCTAGTTTTGAGTACTGGAAGTTTTAGTGCAGACACCGTTTGGGTAGTTTCTGACAATATATATACCGCGCGTCAAAAAACTTCAAACGCATATGAGCATCCCAATGCTCACCTAGCAAATAATTAAACCTGATAAAAACAATGCAAAAAATGGTTCAACATAAAGTTGTGCATAATCTTCATAGGTATATAGGTAAAAAGAGCAGAATGTTGAAATAATTTAAAAAATGTTACTTTGTAAAGAAAGTAGCGTTCAACAGTATTTTCAAAGCGTGTTCATTTCCGAAATCCCAGTAGTGTATCCATTAAATCAAGTTAAATGTTAATAGTGACCACAAGACAAGTAATTGTGGACTAAGAGTAAATATACACGAAGCGTCCCGAAAACATAATAATGCAGACAAGAGAAAACCATTCATCCAAGTCTAAGTAATATTATAGCACCTAATTCCATGAACCCGAATCCTTAACTAGTTTGTGCCCCAATTGTATAGAAAAGCTTTGCCACAAGTCTAACCAAAAAGTATTCCTCATGTTGAATTGCACCAATGTCAACTTTAGACCAGAAATTCCAGTGGGATTGTCAGTCCCAGATATGATCTATCCACAACACTCAGCTCTCACACTAATCAATTGACGGTTCAATAGTATATGTATGGACTGTCATTGGCAATAGTGGTAACTTTAGGCAATAAATTACCAGGCATAAGCTCTGGATAGCATACAGTTTGCAAAACAAAACTACATGGTCCGTAGTAAAAAAATCATGTAAAATTCCACACACCCGTAGAAGTTTATAAAAACAAGTGATGATAGAAAACTGGAGGGCAATGACTCACAAAGGTATGTAAAGTAATTCGAACCCTTCACAGCACCATACACAGCTAACAATACACTCTCAGTCTTGTAAACCCCGCTCGTCGTAATTCTCCCCCACGCGGTTAATGATAAACATTGAAGAAAGAGATTAGAAATGCGAGACTACATGAACTCACCAATTTGATTAAACAGACCAAGAAAAACGATCCAAATTGAAGATAGGGCCAAGTTAGCGAATTCATCAAGCGTATTAAATCGAGCCAGACGTGAAAGCTGGCATACACGATCCCATCCGTAAACACATTCCTAAATTTTCATTCGTCGAACACCACGACTAATATAAATTTTTACGCTATCAATTAAGTCTTCGTATTAGTAACACGTATTAAAGTATAGTCAACGAAGCGTACACGTTGCCAACCAAAAAATACAATAATATTATATGCTTATACATACACGTATATAGTGATAGTAGTAAAATCCCCTTGGCGTGTCTTAAAACGCTTAAACCATAGTATATTTTATGTATAATATACTATATATACCGTCCATATCATTAACTTATAATGTCGAATAATTATACGCAAAGATTATACTATTCTGTTAGACTCTATGTCGTCTTTTAGAACCGAACCTGTCTTAAAACTAAAATAGAAAATAATAACGTACCAACCATAGATCATTTAATTTATCATAAAAAAATCGTACTCCTCAATGTCTATTAATATATCTAGTTAAAAAATATCCGTTGACCTCTTATAGTTTCGACCCGTCTAAATTAATCATCAATTTTAAAATTGAATAAGCGCTCGTTGGCAAAGGTCTAAAACAATAGATGCGTCATATACAGAAAACAACTTTTCGTGATTTCGCTCCGGAAGAGACTGAGAATATCGGACCGAAAAATGCATACAAAAATCTTTGTCTAATTCTACATAATCTGAGCCAGACTTTTAATATATATCTATTAATAATTAACATTATTTTCTACTAAAAGTAGCTATGATTTACGCATACAACTCCAGTTTCTTTCGTATTATACAGAGAGTAGAGATCTATTACACATCACGCCCCCCACATCCCTTTTCTCTATCTGCGCGCTCTAACAACGTCACAGCGCCTACAAACATTATAAATACCACACCAATCTTTGTCTCATTACAATCTTGCGCGCAAAAAACCATACACCGCGTCTCCTATAACAGACTTTATTCGTCACTATATCAGCTAACACAGGCACCTAAAAGTCCCATTTTTTAGTCCTAATCTTTACTGTCTCAAATAGTCTAATGACAGCTTATACACTTATATAAATCTACGTTTTAAATATGATTGTAATTCATAGTTTTATACTATACGCGTACGACAAGTTGTTAAAATATTTATCACATTAATATTCTTAATGAAGATAAAAATTAAATGAAACAATTTATATATTTTTGTGTTAACTAAACTCACCCTTTTTCGGTGTTATCCCACAAACCCGACGCACCCCGGCTGTTTTCGCAGCCAAACCCAACAACCCTTCGGCTGTTAATGACAGCCAAACCCGGCTGTCCGGCTTCTTTTGTTGCAACACAACCCAAACACACCCTTGTTGGCTGTTTTGGTGTGGCTGACCCGCAACCAAAACGCACCCTTATTCGACTAACAAATCCAAACGCACCCTAGGGCTGAGACCAAACCCCACGCACCCTTGAGGTGTTTATACTCAAACCAAACACCCCTTATGGTGG
>BQNB010020888.1:0-29992 GCA_026074375.1 Tanacetum coccineum | reverse complement strand
CGCCTTGGCCTGTTTCGTAACGTGGAGGCTACGCCTCGCGCTATAGCGCGCTATGGCGCCGCTATTTAGAACCCTGCAAATGTGTGGTTTAAGTCACTTCTCACCACTTCTTATTTTAATTTACTTCTCACTGGATCCTTACTCTCTCTCTCTCTTTATATATATAAAGAAATAAATAAAAAATTAAAAATTAAAAAATAAATAAAATATAGAAAAAAAATTATATTTATGTGGTGTCTTGCGTGCGTGTGTGTGCGTTGGTGTGAGTATGCGTGCGTGTGTGTGAGTGGGTGTGTGTGTGTGGGGGGGGATGTGTGTGAGAGTGAGAGTATGTGTGTGTGTGAGAGTGTGTGTGGGGGGGGGAGTGTGAGTGCTTGGGGCGTGTGTGTCCGAACCTTTCTTCTTCCTTCTCTTAGCCGGAGGTCTACCTAGAAGCAGTCTCCTTACCCGTGGGTTTTCCCAATGGTAGGGGTATGATATGTCTACATTTCACCTCCCCCATACCCTGCCATGGCGGGATTGGGTATTTGTTGTTGTTATAGATTTACACGATAGTTACAACTATTTAACAATAAGTTTTTACATTTTTTCCTTTTAGTTCATTTTTTTTCTCAATTTAAATTCGTATATGTGAGATACTTGGATTTTTGTTTTACCTTCATAAAAATGGCATGTAATAATGTAATAACGTGCTAACTCGTATTAGTTGATGCACAATAAACTTTTAAGAATACAACAAAATGTTAAAAGCTGTTAGACAAATTCAAATTAATTAAAAAGCTATTCATGTTTTATTAAATTGATAACAAGTTTTGTTTGAAGTATTTCTCCTTAAAAAAGTAGAGTGTGTTTGTTAAATGTACTTTGTAGTCATTTTTTATAGTCATGTTTAAGGGATCTGTGGAAACTAAAAGGGGCGGGGGAAAGGGGTTGAATAGTTTACCGGTTAATTGGCATTTTAAAATTTTGCTTAAATCAAATTAATTAGATTCGATTTGTATGTTTCAATCAACCAACAATATAAAACAATCAATAAGTCTATCTATTAACAATCACAATATAAACAATGAAAGATATACAAAACACAATAAAAGAGATAAAGAAAAGAACGATCAAATCACAACACCAAGATTTATAGTGGTTCGGCTACGAAGCTCTTCTTCGCCCTACTCCACTGCCCGAGTATCCGACTCGAGATTTCACTTTGTCAACAAGCTCCCTTTAGGCGGAGAAAACCGTTTACACGCCGCTTACGTTGTTTTCAACACTAAGCTAAATGTCGAGTTCTAATCTTAGCTAGAACCAATCTATCACTTCACCAATGTATTTTAAAGACTAAAATACTAACCTACACACAATCTACACTATCGGATTTATACACTATCCGATCTTACACAATCACACAAGAATAACAAAATAGAGGTTTGGATCTTAGAAGAAGATGAAAGAAATCACTAATCTATAACACTTCGTTTCTTGGCGAATACGAGTGTTCTTCTCTTGCACTTGATAGAAGAAGGGAGAAGATGAGATTGGATTACTTGAAACAAGATTAAACTATGTTAGTGATCAAAAGATTTAAAGAGAAAAATAAGGTTTTAGTGAGAGAAAGAGATCTGAAAAATTCATACTAAGAGGTCTAAAAATCTGCAGGGAATAGTGCAGTATTTATAGCCAGCAAATGGCAACGTCTCTTGGCGGCGGTCCCGGTGGTCCCAGATATATTTGAGAGCCGTCCTGCCTATCAGGGGGCCGCCCCTAAGTAGACGCTCATATTTTTGTCATTTAGTGCGGAAGGTTGAAACTGGTATAGAAGCTTCTATTTTGGGGGGAAACCAGTTTTAAATTTTTATAATTAAATAAAACATTTCTTTTATTAATAAAAATATTTTGTATATTTTTATTTTTGTAAAAATACTTTTGTAGAAATGTAATGGTTAAAAAAAATATTTTCTTGATCACTAATTATGTTTAATGATTTGTTTATTCATACCTTAAGTGATTTACGTTGAAGTGGAAATTTACGATTAATAACACGTAAACGTTTATTTTTATCGTAAACGTTTTTACATTTTGTCATCTTCAAAACGTAAAGAGGTCAAAAAATATAAATAACGTTTTTAGACATTATTTGTATTAACAATCTCTCCCTTTTTGATGATGACAAAATATAAACTCATTTTGTATAAAAATAAAAGTTGCAAGTTATTAATGAGTTTTAATTCTATTTCTCCCCCTTTTTGTCGAATCCAAAAAGGTGATCGTCGAGTAGAGAAAGAAAGAAATTGACGATGCCAAGACTCCCCCTTGATGTATGCTCCTCCTTGTTTTGGGCACCAAGGGATCGAGCTTATGGGATTTTGCTACAAAACCGAGTTAGAAATACAAGTGCAAACAAAATTTCTAACTAGTAGCAATATTACGACAAATATATACATAAATGGACATGTAGAAAGAAGTAGCCAACTAAATAGTTCATGCTATTCACCCATAATAATAGAGATTCATTCATAATAAAGCAAATTCATATTTGAAAGGTATAAATATTACAAGACTAATTATAAGAGCATAACATAGAAAGACATTTAAAACTAGAGCTAGACTAGATGATTCTTGATTTCTAGTAGATGCTTTAACTAAAGGATGGGTGGTCATTAATGTAGAGGTGATAAAGGAGAGGTTGGTGAGGCATTGTTAGGTGGAGCATGACCTTGAGTTGGAGGACTAGTGAGGAGGGACTCAAGTCGATGGATGTCATCTCTTAACTTATGAAAGAGGGTTTGGGTGTACATGCAATAATGACAAAAACCGAAATGAAATGTGACTTGGTCATTTATGGCAGGGTGAATTATGGTTGTTGATGGTGAAGGTGGTGGCGGAGGAGTTTGTGTAGAAGCATTTGCTACATGTTAAAGTTCGGTTTCAATGATGTTGGATAGGTGATGAAGTTGATTTAGTTCATTCACGATTTGCTCCCTAGTTTGATTTGGTGGTTGAGAGGTTGGAGATGGAGTATTGGCAATATTTGGAGAATGTGGTGGCGAAATATTGGTGAAAGAGGAGGTAAAGGTGGTAGAAGAGTGTTGTGTCTCTAAGTGTCTATTATAGACATTCGGTGTTGTCTTGAGTAGTCATAGATAGTTTTCGAGAAAAAGACATGATAGATGAAGAAGAGTAGGAGAAGAAGTGATAGGATGATGAAGAGTGAAGAAGAGTGAGGGTTTATATAATGAGATTGGAGAAGAAGTTTAAGAAAAGCATTATGGTGGGTGATAGAAATTCCAAAGATTGCTTGGCTAAACAGAGAAAGACCAGCAAAGTCTAGTGTAGGGATGGTCAAAGATAAAGAAAAAGAGGGAACAGTAAAAAGTTCCGTGACCTTGCTGGCGGCGGTCCTATAAACATTGGGCGGTCCCAGATATATTGGGGGCCATTTTCTGGGGGTTACAAATTTTTCCCAGAATTCCCTGTTTTTCTATTTTATGTAGAAAAGAGAAGGCTAGAGAGGGTTGTGTTTCAACAACTCCTATTTCCCAAGAATCAATTAATTTAGTTAAGTACCAAATAAAATGGATAATATAGCCTAATTTCATCGTGCAATTAAGATAATACACATTTAGCAAGAAGAAGCATAAGATATAGTTAAGATAAGTTATACACGTACTAGAATATGTCATAAAAATATCTTGTTCAATTCTATAGACAAAGTTGTCCTAACGTGTAATCGTGTTACATTTGGTTCTTGTGCAACATCTAATTTACTTATGATGATTATGATGGTCATACCAAACACCTTACAGAAATTCCTCATTTGAGAGATTAGATAGAGGATTTGTTTTTGTTGAGTGAGAGATGTATTTATGATTATTTGGGGAGTACCCGGTTAGTTTGTCGATAAATTTTAAGAGTAAAGTACCGTATGGCAAGATGCCATTAGGGCGATGCTTGAAATCATTTATTCGATTTATGATAAAGTGAGAAATATTGAATGAGGTGGAGGAGGTTATGCAATAGAGCATATAGGCTTCACAAGCCGACAAGAGATCTTTGTCAATATCAACGGTACATATGATGTTCTCACGAATGAGAAGATGTGCCGCTTTGAGATAAGGACATACCTCTTCAACTAAGAGATTGCATGGATCCTCAAGTGCGAACTTGAACCTTTTTAGACGTTTCTTAGTTACGTTGTATATGATTGAGGTTGGATGAGTTAAATTGGTATAGAGGGGATCATTTGTTGGAGTAGTGTTATGACCGTTAATGGATTTTAGAGACCATTCATTGTTATAGAAGCAATGTCCTTCAAAAGGAATATCAAGTAGCGTTCCAAAATCCCAAAACGATGCACCAACACGTTTTCCATTTATTTTGAATAATATGATCCAAAGACCACTTACTAGAATAAGTTCAAATGAATGATAAATTTCTATTATGAATTTTGAATAGAAGTTTCCTTTTAATTGAAGAAAAGTTTTAAATCCAACTTTGAGTAGATTCTTTTCTAAGATTCCCTTGGAATCGAACGTTGTGTCAACAATTCTTCCTTCATGGATAGGTCAACAAGGTAATTTTAGATATGACAATTTTTGAGAAGAATTAATGTGATTAGGAAGGTATGGTTTGTTTGGAGTTTGGGAGATGTAAGTTTTTGTGTATTCGAGTTCTTCTTGAGACATTCTTTTCACCTAATCACAACAATATGAAAACTTTAGTATGTGTCATTCTTAATTTTCAATTCCTTTTTAAAAAATGTCTAGTGTGTGCCTATATGCAACAAATGTAGAGTTGCGGCTAACTCGACACTAAATAAAAACTTATGAGTTAACCCAAACACTCTTTGATTCAATTTTGCTCATCCAAACATGTCGAAAATACTCATTAATTGAATATTTTGAATGATGTTCATGAGATCATTGTGCATGAATGCAAAAACGTTTTTAGAGTGTATTAACAATGCATTAAAACATTTTTGTGATGTTCGTAACGTGAGAAATTTTGAAAGAATTGGGCGTTTTGTTCATACCAAATTTTTTGAGAAACACACTCAATTATGCAAATCCTATGTCTACGGGAAGCATAGTAGTTATACATTGTGTTATTATAGTCCTAATTACACATAATCAACAGAAAAATGAAAAACCTCAATTTTGATTTTGTGTTCAAGCTGAACCCTAGACACGAATTAAGAAGAAATTAGATGGAATGACTTACAATTCATGATCTTTATGAAGTTAGGATTGATTATTGGTGTTGATTTAATCTCCGATTTAAGTTTTAGTGGTTGATTTTAAGATTTAGTGGGTTTTTGGTAGTTTTTGTCGCAGGTCTGCACATAAAGGGGTGTTTGTTTTCGAGTTTAACAAAAAGTGAGGAGACAGATAAAAGTGTCGACTGGTGGCGGTCCCATATCGATATGGGGGCCGCCTGAATAAATCAGGGGGCCGCCCTAGGTATGGGGGCCGCCTCCAGCATAGGGCTTTAGACTCGAATTTTGATAAAATTTATGAAAAGATTGATGTTTTAATTTGCATTTCGTCAATTAAAAAATGCTTAAAATACTTCGGATGAAATAATTAAGTTGTCACGATACGGAATGGAACACGAACTAGAGTCGAGACTAGAAGAAAAGAAGAACGGTTTATGGAATGTGTTCCATCATTCCTAAACCAAGACGAAGATAGTTAAACGATAAACGTTTAAGGGGTTTGGTGAGGATGTCGGTGATATTGTCGACGGACGAGACTTTTTCGATAGAGATATGTCCTTTCTGGACATTGTCCATAAGAAAGTGGTGACGAATTTCGATGTATTTAGTCCGCAAGTGTTGCACCGGATATTTGCTAAGGTCAATCGCGCCTTTATTATCGCACATGATCGGGACGTCGTCGAGTCGAATGTCATAGTCAATGAGAGTTTGTTTCATCCATAGTGCTTATTGTCATGCCTTTTCGATACTTAAGTATTAGGCTTCAGTCGTGGATATAGCAAGAGCGATTTGTTTTCTTTGAGAACCAAGATGTTAGACAACATCCCACGAACGTACCAATACCGCTAAGGCTCTCCCGCATGATTAGAGTCGGTATATACTACGGTTTCTATGTCGGTCCCCTTAGGATACCATAATCTTAAGTGCATAGTGCCTTTAATGTATCAAACGATACGTTTAACTGCTTCAAGATGAGAGATTTTAGGATCCTCTTGGAAGCGTTCCCAAAGGCAGACACTAAACATGATATCGGGCCTATTTGCATTAGGTATAATGAACTACCTATCATGCCTCGATACTTGGTACTATCTACCGACTCACATTCTTCGTCTTTCGTGAGTTTAGTATCCGAGGACATAGGGGTTTTCATTGGTTTAGAATCTTCTAACCTAAATTTATTAAGCATTTCTTTAATATATTTAGATTGATTAAAGAAGATTAGAATAATTAAAGAAGATACTATCTTTCCATTTGTTTTATTTTTAAATCACAAAGAAGAAGTTAAGTTCACCCATCATGTAATCTTGTGAACTGTCTATGCATGATTTTGGAAAAAAAAATCATCTCAATGTCTTGACAAAGTCGAACAGAATATAATGTCATCGAAATATATTTGAAACATGGTGATGAGATTTGAAATTTTCTTCTTTGTAATAAAAAAGCGTGTTTATCTTCCATTCCTATGTTATACATTCCTATGTTATATTCATGTTTAATAAGAAAAGCTTTTAATCTATCATACCAAGCTTTGGGTGCTTGTTTAAGACCATATAAAGCTTTCTTGAGTTTATAAAAATGATTCGGTTTTTCGAAGTCAATGAATCCCGGAGGTTGTGCCACGTATACCTCCTCATTGATAAAACTGTTCAGGAATGCACTTTTTATGTCCATTTGGAATAACTTAAAGTCTAGAGTATAAGCATAGGCTAATAAAATCCTAATAGACTCTAACCTAGCAACTAGGGCATAAGTTTCATCATAATCGATGCCCTCTTGTTGATTATAACCTTGGGTGACTAACCTAGCCTTATTTCGAGTAACAACACCATTCTCATCCAACTTATTTTTGTACACCCACTTAGTTCCTATGATTGTAATATTCTTAGGTTGTGGTACTAACTCCCAAACATTGTTTGCGATGAATTGATTTAATTCTTCTTGCATAGCGATTATCCAACTTTCATCCTTTAAGGCTTCATTCACATTCTTAGGTTTTATAGTAGATATAAAACAGAAGAAGTTACTCTAGCTTTGGGCTTGAGACCTAAGGGCTCTTTGTTTAAGGTTTCCTATGACATTTTCTGATGGATGGTTCCTAGATTCTTTAATATTGACTACTTCGTCAATTTCTAGAGTGTCATCCTTAATGTCTTTTTCTAGGTTTTTCTTTTCGGTGACTTTAATTGTTTCTTCTTCATCTAAGTCATCATCCACCAAGGGTGATGTCTTAGAGGGTGGAGGAGTTTCATTGAATGCCACATTGAGTGATTCTTCGATTTTCATAGTGTGTTTGTTTAGGATGATGTAGGCTTTACTATTTTGGGAGTATCCTAGAAAGACACCTTCGTATGACTTTGGGTCAAACTTAGTAAGGTAATCTTTTGTGTTTAAAATGAAGCACTTGCTTCCAAAAACTTTAAAATAATCAAGAGTAGGTTTCCTATCTCTCATGATTTCATTAGAAGTTTTTTCTAAGATGGCTCTAAATAGGATTCGGTTTAGGATATAGGTTGAAGTATCTACCGCGTTACATCAAAACTTTTGTGGTAACGATTGTTCATTCAACATTGTTCGACTCATTTCTTGTAGTGTCCTATTTTTCCTTTCTACCATGCCATTTGATTGTGGAGTGTGTGGAGCCGAGAAGTTGTGTGTAATACCATTGGCATTACAAAACTCTCTAAATTGCACTTCATTATCAAATTCCCTACCGTGGTCCGTCCTAATTGATACTATTGGACATACTAATTGGTTTTGTATTTTATAACTAAATATTTCGAATTGTTTGAAGGCTTCAGTTTATGTTTTAATGAATCTTCTCCATGTATACCTAGAATAGTCGTCTACTATTACTAATGTGTAGAGGTTTCCTTTGTAACTTCGTACGGCGGATGGACTGAAGAGATCCATATAGAGAAGTTCTAAGCATCTAGTCGTTGAGACTATATTCTTAGCTTTGTGATTAGCGTGAGCTTGTTTTCCAATTTTGCAAGCATCACAAAAATGTTGATCAAACTTAAGCTTAGGTCCTAACTAGTTCCTTAGATGCTAACGATTGAATGAGATACATATTAGCGTGACCTAACCTCCTATGCCACAAAGTGGAGTTTTCATCAATCGTTGCAAGACAAAATTTGTCTTTCGGCTTATTTCCTAATTTCATCACATATAAGCCTTTCTTCCTAATACCTCTACCTATGACCTTACCATCCTTAGTAATTTCACTATCGTGTTCAGAAAAAGTTACTTTGCATTTATTATCACATATTTAACCTACACTTTGCACGTTAAATCTTAATTTATCTACATGCTCTACATTATCTATGTTAAGAGAGTCATTAGAGATCGTACCTTTGTTAATGATATTACCGCGAAGATTGCTACCAAAAATGATGTTACCTCCATTGTATGCCTTGTAGGTGGAGAAGAGCTTTCGGTTGCCCGTCATGTGTTTAGAGCATCCGCTATGTTTTATCCACTCATCGGGTTCCAAGTCAACTCCAAGGCATATCTATATATATAACACAACAACTCAAATATTTGGTCTCCAATATCTCATGGGTCTAAAGTTGTTAGCACTAAACATCCCTTGCATTTGTTGCATTTGATTGGGATGTGGAAATAAAGGACACATTCCCCATGGCATGTAACTTTGAGGTTGGAAGTTGTTCCAAGTTATAGGAAATCCATGAGGTCGGTTTTGTCGACCAATATTTCTTTTTGGTTGCGGTGTCTTTGAGCGAGGATAAAAATTATTGACTTTCCTAGGTGGTGGAGTTTTTGACCTAAAGTTTGGTTTAGAAAATCCAATTCTGTGTTTTAACGATAGTTTATAAAATTGTTTAACTTCATTATCACTAGCAACATGAATTTTAACATTGTTTACCATTATATGTTTTGGTCTAAAACCCAAAATGGATTTTTGAAAAGATACAGATTTTTCGACATCTGGTGAACCGACAGGCGGTCCCTTAATTGCTTTGGGGGCCGTCTGTGCTTTATGGGGGCCGCCCACATTGCTTTGGGGACCGCCACCAAAGGACGAATTATTCTGAGGTTTTACAAATTTTATTTCCTTAGTCCCGCTAGATGATGCTTCAAATGAGATAAGCCCTAGACCCGATTTATCTCTGGAGGGTTTTTGATTACACAACATTTAATTTAAAGAATGTGTACTCTTTTCAAATTGAGTTAGCTTAAAAGCTTCCTCTTTGAGTTTTTCGTTGTTGATTTTAAGTATTTGACATTTTGTATATTCGAGATCAACTCCCTTGTTTTTCTCAAGTTTAGACAACTTTTTTTTAATTCATTTCAAACATTTTTAAATGTTTGTTCTTAGTGATTATTTTTAGACTCGTCTTGCATAATCTATCATACTCACTATCTAAGGTAAACTCATCTATTGATGAATTTTCATCACTAAAGTATGAGGATTCAGAACATACCTCATTAGATG
Source organism: Tanacetum coccineum (assembly GCA_026074375.1). Lineage (NCBI taxonomy): Eukaryota > Viridiplantae > Streptophyta > Magnoliopsida > Asterales > Asteraceae > Tanacetum > Tanacetum coccineum. The sequence continues at coordinate 20,327 of BQNB010020888.1, read as the reverse complement.
CTTGAGCCACGAGACATGTTTCGTCTTTGGCCTTTTCATCATCTTCCTTACCGTTATCACTCCAAGAGCCTCCGACGAATGCTCTTTGGTTCTTGTCTTTCGGTGGTTTTGGACATTCTTCAATAAGATGATTTGGATCACCACATAAAGCATTTCCTATCACTTATGTCGTTCTTGTCATCTCGGATTCTTTGGAATGTCTTTTTATCATTCCGTGGTTGTCATACGAATCTTCCTCTTCTATTGAAGAACTTCTTGAAGTCTCTAACCGCCATGGCGTACTCTTCGTCTTCACTTTCGGAAGTCGAACATTCTTCATCGCTAGATTCATTCTTAGCAATTCAAGCAAGAGATCTCCTTTCTCCTTTAGCTTTGACTATTTCAGAATCTTTCTTGATGATCATCTCGTAAACTTTGAGGTTCCCGATGAGTTCATCAAGAGATACTTGTTGGTAGAAATATTACGATATTCAATCTATACATTCTCTTCATGTTTTGGTGATGAAAAACATGTAATTTATAACATATAACGTAAAGTGCTTAAGTTACTCGTAATCACAAATCATCAATGCATTCATACGACAACATCTCTCGACGTCTCAAGTCTGCATCAACGAAGTTTGCACCCGACGTAAATCACTTAAGGTATGAATAAATAAATGCTTAATTTATTTTATGATCAAAGGAATTTTTATTTAACCTCACAATTTTTATAAAAATGTCACAAACATTTTTATAACTTTTACAAAACATTTTTAGATTTAAAAGAAATATTTTATTCAAATAAATATTTTGAATTCAAATTTTCTACCTAAAAACGGCTAGAAATGTTCCAGAAAACACCTCCCCCAGAAAAGACAAAAAAGGGAGCGTCTGGGCTGGGCGGCCCCCTTAATTATAAAGGGCGACCCCCTTAATTATTAAGGGGACCGGCCCCTATTTAAGGGGACCGCCCAGACAAAAATCCAGCTCAGCTGGCCTATAAATACTGGACTATTCCCCACTGATTTTCTCACCTTTTGCACACACTTTCTTTCTGTTCTAAATCAGTTTATACTCTCCTTTCATTCCTTTGATCATTTAATCTTAAGCATTTGTTTCCAAGTGATTCAAGCTTATTCCTCCAAGTGCAAGAGAAGAACTTTCGTTATCATTAAGATACGAAGTTATGTAGGATAGGTAGTGCATTCGTGACATGTCTTACATTCACAATGTATAGATCGAGTCCATGTATTCCAAACTTGTGTAATAGTTAGATCATGGTGATCATGGTGTGTATAGTTGTTAGATCGTGGTGATCTTAGTAAGTAGTGTTAGATTGGTGTGATCAAGGTAGTGTCTAGTTGAAGTGAAGTGAAGTTGTGAAGAAAAGTATAGAAAGGTTGTGAAGGGTAGAGAAGTTGTGAAGTGAAGAATAGTCGTGTAGTGAAGAAGAAGTCGTGTGGTGAAGCCAAGTTGTGAATTGTCGTGAAGTGGTGTGTTTTGTTGTGATAGATTGGTTCTAGCTAGGATTAGAACTTGACATTTCGCTTAGTGTCAGAAATTGGTGTAAGCTAAGTTGTGTACGGTTTTCTCCGCCTAAAGGGAGCTTGTTGAGTAGTGAAGTAACTCTCGAGTTGGGTACTCGGGGAGTGAAGTAGGGCGAAGAGGTGCTTCGTGACCGAACCACTATAAATCATCGCGTCCGGTTTGCATTTCCTTTTACCTTTCGCCTTACATTTTTATTTCCGCTATTGCTTTACATTTATACTTGCATCATATCTATGTGTGTGAATGGTTGCTTATATTGTTTAGATGATAATTGTGCCATATATATAAGTTAATATTATGATTATGCTATAGTGAAAATAAATGTTGTATACACACTTTTCACATTGCGCTAACTTGATCGGCAATTTGATACGAAATAATTTAAGTTTTTAAATGGAAAAGTATTCACCCCCTCTACGATTTCCACAACTTATTTTTTACTTTTCCAAGATATAAGAGAATTAACCAAGAAAACACAATACCCAGTAACACACTCTATAGTCTTAGGACATTTAGCCCAATCTGCATCAGCATATGCTTTAAGTTTTAAATAAAAACATTTGTTAAACTACAAACCAAGACTATGAGAACTTTTCAAGTACCTCAAAACCCTCAAGGCAACCTTAAAATGAGACTGTAGAGGACTATGCATGTGTTGACTAAGGCAGTGAACCACATAACTAATATCTGGTCTAATATGAGAAAGATAGATAAGTTCCCAACAAGTTTTTGATAATTTGTAAAATCTTTAAGAAATTTGTCCTTATCACTTTCAACATGACTTAAAACAGTATTTTCAGGAAAGGAATATCCACAGGTTTAGCAGCCAACAATCCATATTCATGTAATAATTCTAAACAATACTTTCTTTGTGTCATGCATAAACCTTTATCATTTTTAAGAACCTCTATTTCTAGAAAATATTTTAACTCACCTAAGTCTTTTATAAGAAACTTAGAACTCAAAAAATCCTTAAAAGACTTAATTTCAACTTCATCATTTCCTGTGATAACAATGTCCACATACATAAGCAATTTAACAAACTTAGACCCTTTCTTTTTCAAATATAAATAATAATCAAACTTGCTCTGCTCAAAACCATGCTCAATCAAGGCAGTGATTAGCTTTGCATTCCACTGTCTTGGAGCCTATTTTATGCCATACAAAGACTTGTTTAACTTGCACACTTTATTTTTATTACTACTATCATAACCTTGAGGTAAAGACATATAAACATCTTCTTTTAAATCACCATACAAAAATGCATTGTTAACATTCAATTGATATAGAGGCCAAGAATTACACACAACAATACTAATCAAACATCTAACAGTTACCATTTTAACCACTGGACTAAAAGTTTCATCATAATTAAAACCTTCCCTTTGGCTAAACACTTTAGCCACAAGTCTAGCTTTGTACCTTTCGACCTTACCAGAGACTTTGTGCTTAATTTTCCGTATCTATTTACACCCAATAGGTTTCCTCCTATAAGGTAAATCACACTCAATCCAAGTTTTATTTCTGTTAATAGCTTCTATTTCATTATTCATGGCCTCTACCTAATTAGGATCAGACAAAGCATCACTTAAGCAAGTTGGTTCAATAGATTTATTCAAAGTAGTAGAAAAACACATATTATTACCTTTTAGCTTAGAATAATGAACAAACTTCTCAATCCCATATTTAATCATTTAACTTCACAAGTAACTTAGATTTCCTAGTGGACCTTCTTAAACCAGGTGTCTGCACATCATCAAGATTATCAACCATTTGAGTTGGACTAGGATTATTGCTATGAACATTGCCCTCAGACCAGTTTTAGTCATCAACTTAGGTTGCAGAATTCCATCCTTCTTGATACATACCTTGTACAGAATTTGCAGTATCAAATAAAGGTTGCATACTACCATCCTTAACTGATGTATCATTCCCGTCATCATTGGGACTTTGAAGCATTTGACTATTAAAAAATTTCATGTGATCAACTTCACTTGTATTTTCCACAACAGTTATATCACAGGTTTTTTGTTTAAAAGGAAAAATATTTTCATAAAATCTTACATCTCTTGAATAGAAAACATTTTTAGAATCCATACTCAGAAGTTTATATGCTTTCTTATCAGTAGAGTAACCAATCAAAACACACTTTTCAAACCTAAAAGACATTTTATCTGTATTATTTAGAATAGTAGAAAATCATAGACAACCAAAACACCTCAAATAGGAAAGATTAGGTTTCCTTTTAAAAACCAACTCAAAAGGAGATTTACCATTTAACATAGATGATGGCAGCCTTGATGAGGTGTCATTTTATACACTATTTCAGGGTCATTTAACCTCTTTAATCATGTAAATAATCCCAAATTATGTGCTTAATCATTTGTTTTTAGGTTTTTAGCACTTGGATGGCATTTGCAAGAAATACACGTGACTTGGGCTCATTTGGAGAAGAAACGGACAAGACTACGGACCTACACCAAATCTCTTGAAGAATTGTGCAAACAATGCGTGGAGACGGCGTCGCGGGCATAAAGCGACGCCGTCACAGTCTTTCTAGTGATGGCGTCAGGAAATTAACGACGGCGTCAGGACGTAACCGACTCAAATCAGACCTAGAAGATTCTATCTTGTAACGGCGTCGCGACCATAACTTGACGTCGTCGCGATGATTTCTCTATATATATAAAACCGAATTTAGGGTTTAAGTGTGTAACTTTGTATAACTTTAGGGAGCCGAACCCTGTCTTTAGGGCTTAAAAACCCTAATGTAACTGACCTTGATCCATGTTTTAATCATGTAAGATTATTTATCTTTAATCATTCAATATGTCTATGTGTTATTTGATTGATCTATGTTCTTGCTTCCTTTATAACATGTTAGGCTAAACCCTCATTTGTATTTGCTTATGATTGCATGAAAGTTGGATTGTAGATCCTTTTACTGTTGCTTCTTGTGATAAATGTACGCGTTAGGCTTTAGAACTAGCCATAAGATATTAAATTGTCATATACGTCTAGGGAAACACGAGTGTGTAGAAAGGATACCATCGGTAACACTCTTCGTACTACCTTACCTCTAATATGGTTGATCCCTCTTAAGATATTTCAATTGCATTTAATATACTCTTAGGGGCCATTTACTAGTCTTTATACTACCTTACTTGTGTGTTGCCTTAACGGAATATTAAATAGATGGCGGGTTCGTGTAATTCGTTCATGACTTAGGAAATACTTACACAGATCATCACAAGTGTGACAAGGCAACAGGATTAGGAGAAGCAATCTAATGAGTAATGCATGATTAAGTCAATACACTACCTTATCATAAAGTTGTCAATAGTAGTATAGATTATATTTAGTTTATTAATTAGTTAAACAAACAAACCTCTCAAACCATTAATTTTACCACTTTTTATAAAATACAAAAATAATCTCCTTTCAATCCTGTAGATCTCGGCTAAGCCTTGTTCGAGCCTTCCCAACCTATTCCCCTAGAGAACGATAGCAACCCCTGAGGCTTGCCTATACTACACTGCAACGATTAGGTACACTGCCTAGGGAGTTGTAAAACTTCGTGTAGAAGTCCTACGACTACCGCACATCAAGTTTTTGGCGCCGTTACGTGGGGAATAGTTAGGTTTCAAACTTAGTTTAGCTCAGTTCTACTCGCTTGAATCGTTTAAAGTGAGATTTTATTTTTGTTATATTAGCTTTCTTGTAGTCTATCTTTTCTTTGTGTTATTTGTTTCATAAATCATTCACGTCAACCACCACGAGAGACGCGAATCCTATCTGTACTCTTGGAGATTACTCCAAACCTAGCCACGAGGGCTACAGGAACACCATTGACCTCCCTGAAGGGAACAATACGGTACCTCTTTGATCCGACACCATTCGGTTGGTGCAAAACGGATGCTCATTCCACGAACTTCGGTCTGGGGATCCAAACCAACACCTCAAGGATTTCTTAAAACTTGTGGACTCGCTTGACCTTGACGGTGCAAATAGAGAAAAATGCGCCTGCGTTTATTTCAATATTCCCTTCGCGATTAAGCTAGCAATTGGCTTGAACGTCTTCCAGCAGGATCTGTCTCTACATGGGAGGATCTTACTACTCATTTCCTTGCTCAATTCTTTCTACCAGGAAGGACCGCAAAACTTCGCAATGATATCATTATGTTCCAACAACATCAAGGAGAATCTATCTCAGAAACATGAACTCGTTTCAAGGACTTACTCTAAAAAGTCCCTCATCATGACATCGACCTTTGGCTCTAAGTCTAAATCTTTTATGACTATATCACTCCCGTCATAAGACGAACCATTGACCAATCGGCCAGTGGTAAGCTTCGTGACAAAAACGCCGAAGAATCCTGGGCATTATTAGAGGACCTCGCCCTCTATGACAACGAAAGTTGGAACGACCCAAGGGATTTCGTTAAGCTAGTCAAGGCAATCTCTTTGCCTCAAGATGTCCCGAGTACATCTGACTGCCGCCTCATCAAGCTCGAAAATCAAGTCCAACGCTTGATGAAAGCTCACATTGCTCCAATGCAACCTACTCAAGTGAACAAGATCACTTCTTCATGTGAGATCTGTAGTGGTCCCCATGACACTCGGTTTTGCATGGAAAATCCTAAACAAGCCTTTGTTGAATATGCATGCTCGCGTACTGACAAAGCGGGAGGTAAGTGGTACACTTTCAAACCCGAGCAAAACAACCTTGGTGACACCTATAATCCATCATGGAAAAGTCACCCAAACCTTAGGTGGAGACAACTCCAAGATTCCCAAAGTAATTTTTCAAACCCACCTAACTGGTTCCAACCCAACGGTTCGATCCTGAACTGCTCCTTCAGCAACAATCCTCAAAATTTTAACAATCAATCAAATCTCGAAGGATTGGTGTCCAACTTCATGGCATCTCAAGATGCTAGATTGTCAAAATTTAAAGCCAATTTCAAACAACAACAAAGTGAGATGAGCAATAAAATCAACACGGTATTGAAGGCCATCACTAATCGAATGGCTGGAGCATTTCCTAGCGACACGGTTAAGAACCTAAAACTGAATGTTAACTCTATCTCTCCAGTTTGGTCTACTCGTTCTTACCCAATAGAAGACCCCGAATGCTCAACCTAAATCAACGGTTCGATCAACACCATCACAGTCCATCAAAGTAACCCCCATATCGACAAGCAAGAAGAAGATGAACGAAAAAGAGAAGGCAACCCCAAAAACACTGATGCCGCTGAACACAAGGAAGAACAATAGGATACACCATAACCGGAGCTAAAAAAACCAACTGTTATTGATAAAATAGGGCCTATCAGAAATGACGAGGAAATTGAATGGTTAGATGTCGAAGAACCTCTGGATTTAGCTGATACAAGTGAGGAATCAGTCTATGAGTCATTGATTAAGGAGATGCCCAAATGTTCTCTGAATTATGACTTTAGGATCAAAAAGGGTGACCCAAGAAACCTTAAAATCCACTGCATGATAGGACATAAATTCACGGCCAACGCATACATTGATATTGACCTACCCATGAACATCATGTCTTTGGCCTATTATAACTCTGTTAGAAAGAGTAGATACGAGTATAGGGGAAGAAATTTTGTTGGTTTAGGAAGGGACATGCACGTATTCGTTAGAAATATGAGTTACGTCATGGATTTCACCATTCTAGAAAATATTGAGACTAATATTAACCCTAGTTTGTCCCATGTAGTATTTAGGCGGCCCTTCGTTGAAATCGCATGCCTAGCTATAAATAAGAAATACGGGTTAATGACTTTCACGGATGAAACTAAAGATATCACCTTTAAAACACCGTATAAGGACCCGGAGAGGAGCGAATTGTCTAGTGAAGGTCACGACTTATTGTCATCTAGAATAATACTCACTGAAGATGACTATGATAGAGGGTGTAGGAAACCATCCGACTTAGAAGATATATTTTATAGAGACACCATTTAGCTTGGACCCGAATATGTGACTGGAATTGCTGATGAAGAAGAAGTCACGTAAGAACGTGTGACTTCGAGTCTAGCTACAAGACTCATAAATAAATAAAAGCGCTTCTTGGGAGGCAACCCAATGTTTATTTTTATCGCATATTAGGAGTGTCTTGTGTTTTAATTCTTTCAATTTATTCTTTTATGTTTGAATTCATTATTTTGTAATTATGCTTTGCTTTGTCTTTAACCTCTTCTTAATTTCAATCAAAGGTATTTTGCAACAAAATAAGTGTAGGGGAAATATCCGGTTTTTAAGAACCAATTCAAACATATTAAATAAATTGTTTAGATTAATTTGCGTCAGTTTCGAGTCATATGATTGTATTGACTAATCTCAGGTTTCATGCAGTAGTTCATACAGGAAATAACTTATATAATCGCGTACAGGAAGTTTGTCAAAGAAAACAAAATAAAAATCTCTCAGAAGCTGGAGACGGCGTCAGGATTTATCCTGACGGCGTCGTCAGCCTAGCTACAGGAGAATTTAAAAAATTTCAAGTATTTTCGAAAAATAGTTTCCACAACATTTAAAATTTGTAATTCTTTTATAAACCTGCAGAAACCTATGATTACATCATTACTCTCATCCTATCTTTACTCCTTTCATAAAGTCAAACCCTAAACTCTTGTTGTATATATCTATCCCACCGATTTTATTCTTGGTGTAGTTGTCTTTGTCTTTGATTACAGGTTAGATAAGAAGAAGCTTGGAAGTTCTTAGAAAGTTTCATTGGATGATTCTTGGAGGAGGATTTAACCAGTTATCGCATGTTTCTTCTCCATTATTGAGCAAACCAGGGGAGTACTAGTTTCTTTCACTTGTTTTCTTTTCCCTTTATTCGTTCATACGGGTACTTCTAAAGAACATTAGGGATGATGTTAAACTTAAGTGTAGGGGGGAAATAATCCTTAGAAACTATTCCTTCATTTGTCATTTGCTTGTTCCTTAAAATGATGGGTAATATATCAAAACTTAGCGTAAAATGTAATTTTGACCCAAATTTAAATTTTTTTATGCCACATACCGACGAAAACCAAGTATTAATAGCGTCTCATGGATAAGAATGTATATGACTAGCACAAAAACCCTCAAAATTCCACCTCAAAAATGTGAGGTTCGCCTTTAGATCTATAGGAATTCGGGTATCTATTTTTTATACCCAATATAGTTTATACCTTTAGATTTCTCGAGTTAAGGTTCGAATGCATTCATATGTGTCTATTCCATCGTTACGGATGTGTACGTATGGTCTTTATCGCCTTTTTTGGAGCATTGGTATCGTTATTAAATTATATAAGTGTACTGGTAGTATATTAAATTCTAGAACTTGTTTTGTGATGCATCCCGAGACCGCATAGTGAGTATTAGGATTTTCTAGAAAAGAGGCACTAGGAGTAACTCATATTTTAAACCTGTAACTGTTATTACGGTCACATCGACTATATAACTATCCCATACCCTTACCATGCACTCATTTTTAGTGCAGGATACCCTTAGTACAACCCTCTAAGCCTATCCTTTTCACGGTTCTCGTAATTTTCTAGTTAAGTCGTACTATTAATGAAGAGCATTATCACCCTTGAACCAATTGTTACACCCAAATCACCTTAGCCTACCTTGTATGTACACACCTTTAGTACATTATTGTTTTAACCCAAAGTTAATTATTGAGTACACGGTTGCTAAGTCCTTATCCTTGTAAATACTGTTTTGGGATGATTGAGATTCATGGTAGTATTCATCTTATGAAGAATTAGGGAAGAAGTAATTTATTACCCCTAATAGAGCTCATTAAGCTCCATGTTATGTTGATCTACCTCAAATTGGGTCATTAATTAGATTGTAAATATCGAGTATGTAAAAGTTCAAGTGTAGGGGTGTATCTATAAACCCGCATGATGTATTATATGTTTAAGTAATAGCAGGGCAAAAGTGTATGAAAAGATGTATATAAAAAAAGAGTGAAAAAAATGTATGGGCTGCCATTTGCTTATGTTATGTTTATCATAGAGTCAAGAAAAGAAAAATAAAGAAATGGATGTAGAGTTTGTATATCTTGTCCGAGTCTTTGGCTTAGCAACCCAACCAGCGTGTATTCTTATAAATAATTAGCTAACCCTTCCACTCCAAATTCACCCACAGGTCACTCCCTAAATGTATCCCATCCATTTCTGTTTCCGTTAATGTTATCTTACACCTACACCCCACGACCCTTTAAAAGACCTCATTGATAGTAATGATTAATACTTGCGCCTAGCGGTAGAGGTTTGATCCTTTACCAAGCCTATGGTAATTTATATACTATGACAGGTAATGAGTGTTAATTTTCTGTTTCCCATAGTTGTTATAACTTATTATACACCCTTAATTACGAAGTCTAGAAGGGTTGTGTCGTAAATGCTTTTCTAAAGAGTTTGTTAGAATGCCACCATCATTGCTATTGTCTAGGTATAGAAAAGCCATTTGCTTGAGGACAATAGCAAATCCCAAGTGTGGGGTATTTGATGGAGGGTGTCATTTTTATACACTTATTTCTTGGTCATTTAACCCCTCTAATCATGCAAACATGCCCAGGTTTTGTGCTAATCATTTGTATTTCGGGTTTTTAACACTTGGATGGCATTTGGAGGAAATACACATGACTTGGGCTCATTTGGAGAAGAAACAAACAAGACTACGACTCTACACCATTTATCTTAAAGAATTGTGCTTACAGAGCGTGAAGACGGCGTCGTAGGCTTCAAGTGACAGCATCAGGATTTTCATGGTGACGGCTTCATGGATTTGACGACGGCGTCAGGACATAGCTGACTTAAACCGACTCTAGAAGATTCTACTTGGCGACGGCGTCACGACTACAACACGAAGCCGTCGCGACGCTTTTCTTATATATACAAAACTGATTTTTGGGTTTTGTGTGTGTAACTTTGTATAACTTTTTGGAGATGAACCCTAATCATTCTAACAGTTTTTAGGCCATCTTTAGGGCCTCAAAACCCTATTGTAACTGACCTTAATCCATGTTTTAATCAAGTAAGATTGTTTATCTTTGATCATTCAATATGTATATGTGTTGTTTGATTGATTTATATTCTTGCTTTCTTTATAATATGCAGGCTAAACCCTCCTTTGTATTTATTTATGATTGTATGAAACTTAGATTGTAGATCCTTTTAATGTTGCTTCTTGTGATGGATGTGGGCATTAGGCTTTAGAAAACTAGCCATAAGATATTAAATTGGCATAGACGTCTAGGGAAACGTGAGTGTGTAAAAAGGATACCATCGGTAACAGTCTTTATACTACCTTACACCCTTTACAGGTTGATCCCTCTTAAAAATATTTTCACTTGTAATTTCATATACTCTTAGGGGCCTTGTAATAGTCTTCATATTACCTTACTTGTGCGTTGCCTTAACGAAATATTAAATAGAGGCGGGTAGTTGTAATTCGTGGTTGCAGGTCTTAGGAAATACTACACAAGATATCCCAGTGTGAGAAAGCAACATGACTAGGAGAGCCAAAGCTAATGCAGTATGTACATGCTTTAAGTAAATACATTTTTATCATAAAGTTCCTCACCTAGAGATTAGATAATATTTAGTTTTACTTAGTTTAATTCAAACTAATAATTTTTACTACGTTTTTATAATAAAATACAAAAAGAATCTTCTCTCAACCCCGTAGACCTCTGTTAGATCTGATCGTGGTCTTCTCAAACCTATTCCCCTAGAGAAATGATAACAACCACTGAGTCTTTACCTATACTACAGTACAAAATTAGGTACACTGCTAGGGAGTTGTTAAAACTTTTGTTGAAGTCCTCCAATGACCACACATATAGTTTTACTCTCCATATGGATAAATTCATTCAATGTATTCACATATCAGGAAGGCAAGAGATAATGGCAAGAAACCTGTCAAGTTTACAATTTAAGTGAATATGATGATCAGCAATCACTCAATCCAACTTAGAGGGTGTTGACAATCAACTTCAATGAATACTGATCCTCCCTAATGTATGGAATTCCTTTACCATGGCAATTTCCTATCAGTCTCAGGATAGTATGATTATTTTGCCTATGTGTCCCTACTTTTGATCCCCTTTTCATCAAATAAACATCTCCATCTCAGATCCATCTCACCCCCTGTTCAAAGATATCAACTCAACTGATGAATAACTGAGTGATCTTTTACTCTTCAGTTTACTCAGTTAGCTAAGCGATCATTCTGTAAACCTGATGACTCTTATCCAGCAATGATCTCTTATACAGCTGAGACTCACATTAATGTTCTTTGAATATCAATACATGTTGAGACCTCATCAATATCATTTCTCTCCATCGTTTGAAGTTATCCAAAGTTACTCTGTTCCTCAATGACCGATGGTCTAAAGGAGAAGCACATCCAACTAGTCAAATTTTTAGGTGAACCTCAAGCTAGTGTAACACATATCCAAGGAATCAGAGACATCCTGAATGCTGCATCAGCCTATGTATGGGCTTACTATCGCCAAAACTTTTTCTCCTTACTAGATTAAAACCAAAGATGTTAGTTTGAAGCTCTAGAAGAATAAGGATGGGTCATTGCAATGCAAGAGGAGCTAAACTAGTTTGAAAAAAATAAAGTCTAGACACTTGTCCCTGTGCCCTATGGTAAAACCATCATTAGGACCAAGTGGATCTTTAGAAACAAGATGGATGAAAATGGTGTGATAATCAAGAACAAATCAAGGTTGGTTGCTCAGGGGTTTAGACAAGAAGAAGGGATTGATTATGATGAAACTTTTGCTCCTTTTTCAAGACTTAAAGCCATAAGGATCTTTCTTGCTTATGTTGCATACATGGGTTTTGTAGTATATCAGATGGATGTGAAAAGTGCCTTTCTTAATGGGAAACTTTCTGAAGAGGTTTATGTTTAACAACCACCTGAGTTTGAAAGTAGTGACTTTCCCAATTATGTGTGCACGCTGGAAAGCTCTCTATGGGCTGAAATCGCAATGCCACCTATGGAGCCTTGGTATGAAACACTGTCTAAATTCTTTATTAGCACACAGTTTGTCAGAGGTACCATTTTAAAAACACTCTTTTTACTTCATAAGACTAAGAGTTGTCATAATTGCTCATATTTTAATGTGGATGATAAGTTCCTTCTTTGGGGAACCAGTTGATAAGTTTAGTAAACAATTTGCTAGGCTTATGACCCAAAAAGTATTGAATGGTATGATGATGTGAACTAATTTATTTTTTAGGTTTTTCAATAAACAAGTGTTTTAAAGGAAACCATCTATTTGTCAAAAAAAAAATATGTTATAAGATTTTACTCAAAAAGTAGATCTAGCTGGATTGTGCCTCAGTGAATGTGGACTAGCGGCTTCCCAAAACATTAAGCCCTGATGAATAGGGGTAATCTTTTAATGAGACTTAGTCATAGGCATGATTAGAGTCACTAATGTATCTAACAGTGTTGCGTGTCATCTAGGACTTTAACAGAAGTTTTATAGCTCCTAGGCGAGTATACCTAACCGTTGTAGTAGTAGTATAGGCAAGACTTGGGGTTTGTTATCGTTCTCTAGGGGAATAGGTTGGGAAGGCTTGATCACGGTCTAACAGAATTCAAGAGGTTGGAGAGAGATTATTTTTGTGTTTTTATTGTATAAACAGCAGGTACCCCCCCCCCCCTCCCCCCCCCCCCCCCTCCCCCCTCATGGTTTAGAGGTTCGGTTTGCTTGACTATACTACTAAAACCTAATTGATAAATTAATCTACTAGTGATAACTTTATGATATATGAAGGTATTTATTAATCATGCTTAATATCCTGATTGTTCTCCTATCTTGTTCTTTGGTCACATTGTGATGTAATGTGTAAGTATTTCCTAAGTTATGAACGAATACCACGGAATTTGTGCTAAGTATTTATATTCACGTTAGGCAAAGCACAAGTAGGTTGTATGAAGACTATTATAAGGCCATAACGGCCAGTCCCTCTCCTAAAGAGAGTGTTTAAATGCCTTAAGAGGGTTAAAACCATATAAAGGGGCAAGGTGTATGAAGGAATGTTTCCCTATGGTTTCCCTTTCTACGCACGTTAACAGCGTTCACTATGACTGTCGTGAACTATCGATACAGAATAAAAAGCCTAGTTTTTCTAGGCCTAAAAGACATTCATTATCAACAGAAGGAACAGTAAAAGGATCTACAATCCAACTTTCAATGCAATTCATAAGCATATACAAAAGTGGGTTTAGCCTCGTAGGTTTTAAAGAAGTAACGAAGATATAATCAATTATGTATCACATAGACTTATTGAAATGAATTAATGATAAATAGATCCTTACTTGAAAATTTGAAAAACATGGTATTGTCCAGGTAGTTGTTGTTATTAAATAGTGTTTTGTCAAGACCCGATGGACTTATTAGTTTCTCTTGATTCCTCTCATCTTCGGCTGGCCCCTAAATGCGGGACAATCATTAATTCGATGTTGCTACAAGGAAACTAGGGTTTTCGTGTTTCATTCAGTTATACAAAAGTTATCCCAAAGTAAGTACATAACTTAAAACCCTAGAAATCAGATTTATGCTTATACTATTAGACATTATCGATGCTCGACCGGCGTAGTTTATAGCCTCCTACAGGCTGGCAGCCAGTATCGGTGTTCTAGATCCCCACTTTAGTGGGCTACGTTGTATCGGCAATAAGCCATAATATCCAGACACCGGTTACCTGATAGATCACGACCGGTGTCGCTTTATGCTTGCGACGCCGTTCTCCGAACGTTTTGTAAGCAATACTTATTGATGAATCTTGGTTGCAAGTCGTAATCTCTCATATGTTTTGCTCTAAATGAGGCCAAGTTCATGGGTATTCCTTCTAATGGCACATCCCAGGTGCTTATAAAAACCTAAAAAATGAACGATTTTTATTTTAAGACATAATTACTGGGCATATTTGCATGATTTAAGGGTTTAATGACCCTAAATTAAGTATAATAATAATAATTTGGGATTTGCGTGTCCTCTCAAGGCATATGGGCTTTTCTACCTACGACAACAATAGCAATTTGATGAGACACCACAGTACCATTTTAACCTACTCTTGTAAAAGTTATTTTAAACATAACCTTCTTGGACCTCGTAATTAAAAGTCAACGTAAAGCATACACTAGCACCTCTCATAAGTGTTTAGGGTTTCTCTCTTTCTCTCCGGTGTGATATAATAAATTATAACTAAACAGGGAAACAAAAAAAGCACTACTCAATTACTTGTCATCAGGCATCATTAAATTATCTAGGCTTAGGTAAAAGGATCAAACCTCACCGCTAGCCGCATGCATTATTCATTTACTATCTAAGATGGTCTTTTAAAAAATGGGTTTTGGGTTTGTATGGGGTAAAGTTACTTTAACAGAAACAACAAAAATAGAGAAATGGGAACATTTGGGTGGTGACTTGGGTGAATTTTGGAGGTGGAGGAAATGAGTTAGCTAATTTATTATATACAATGCACCGTTGGTTTGGTTGTTTGACATTGTAAGCAAGACTCGGATGAAGATATTACAAACTCTTACCAACTATACATCTTCTACTCTTCCTTTTTCTTTTCTTGACATCTAATTATAAACATAGACATAAGCTAATGCAGCGGTACATTTTTTTCTATTATATTACAATTTTTTTTTGTAATCACTAATTTTGACCTTGCCATCGCTTTTTAAACATTTTAATTAATCATGTGGGTTATAGATTACACCCCCTACACTTGAAATTTTACATACTCTGTTTATTTACAATCTAACTAAGACCCGATTTGAGGTGGGATCAAAATAACAGGGAGATCCATTAACAAACAATATGGGGGTATTGATTTGACCCTTTTCTCTCCATTTTCTGCGAATTAATAATACAATGCAATCCACAAATCGTCACAAAAACTGTATTTACCAAGGATAAGGACTTGCAACCGTGTACTCATTAATTAACTTGGGTTAAAAATAATATACTAAAAGTAAGTACATACAAGGTAGGCTAAGGCGTTTGGGTTGTGTAACGATTGGTTCTAATTGATACAATGTTCTTCATTAATAGTCCGGCTTAACCAAAAAATTTGAGATATCGTGAAAAAGGATAAGCTCGGATGGTTGTTACTAGGGGATATCTTGCATAAAAAATGAGGTGGCATGGCAGGGGTGTGGGATAGTTATATGATCGGTGTGGTACCATCATAGCAAGTCAGGTTTAAAACATAGGTTAATCTAGTGCGCTCTTATCTAGCATAATCATGATACTTACTATCGCTGGTCTCGGGGGTATTGCATCATATAAACAAGTACTAGAATTTAATTTACTATTGTTACAATCATATAATTTAATTCGAATTCCAATGCTCCAGGGGAAAAGGCGACAAAGACCTTACGTATACATCCTTTAACGACATAATTAGACTCAATGACTGCATTGGAACCTTAACTCGAGAAAGATAAGGTTTAAAACTATTTGGGTATTAATAACGATACCCGAATTCCTAAAGATCTAAAGGCGAACCTCACATTTTTTGGGGTGAAATTTTTAAATGGTAGGGTATTTTTTGCTAGTCATATAATTCCTATCATCGAAACACTATTTAATACTCGGGTTTTTGTCGGGTAGTGATTGTGATGTGTGTAGGGGCTTCAATTATTTGATTATCAGTTTTAAATTTGATATTTAGACGACAAGCCTAAATAACCACTTTAATGGGCAGTGTGTACCCGATCAAGATGGAGGGTCGTGGCGTAAGTAGGGGCTTGATTTGTCGATGTGTTTTCATTGCTGTTGCTATCCTTGTTTCGTTTGTGCTCAAACACTAGGAGTGAAACACTAATCCTATATTCTATTAGTATTTTAATTAGTCCTAATTAATCTATGTTAATTTTAATTACTGGTTAAACCTATGATATATACGTTATCTAATGATATGGGGGGGTTTTTAGCGCCTAAGAGACTGGCACTGGGTTTGGTTCGGTGACAAATTATCAATTCAATACACCTTTAAACACAAAAAGGAAAAAAATAAGAAGTTTGGAAAGCTTATGGTCAAAGCCTTATATAGAAATACTATTTAGCCATATTAAAATCCCAGGTCAATGTTGGTTTATTTGTTTTTTAGTGCAAACAAATTTACTTATCACGAAGCGGCATCATATCATTTTTAAGACTTAGGAGAGGACATCATCTAAGTCCTAAGACACGTTTAATCCGTTTGTCACAAATTAACTCATCCGCTAAATAATGCTTCCTTTTGTTTAAATATAATCTATCTTAGGGAATCAAGCAGAGTGGTGATTGAACTATCCAACACTAGCCCATTAGGACTTTACCACTTATTGACTCTTGATGGTGTTTTATATACTGGTAGTCCACTATTCGAGTCTTTACTAATTAATTAAGAACATACTTGTTGAAACATATACGGGTCACCTACCGGTCCAACTAAGCTCATAATTAAAAGATAAAGATCGATAGGTACGTTATTGTTATCCCTATTGGTCAAGTAATATAAAACACGATTTGGAGAGCTTCCACTATCTATGATCACTTTTTAGGGAACTCACAGACCCAGTTGAATGATAGGTCGATTATTAAAACACAAATTTAACAAGTATATGAGGTGATAAACATAATTAAACAATCAACGATTAATTACGAATCTATTTTTAAAACAAACCAAACATTTAAAACTATTTAAGATGGCTAATACATGAGGGTGTTTGTTAGCAACAACTCATTGTAATTGTACAAGCATAATCAAACAATTAAAACTCGAACGATTAAGAGTGTTAAAATTTCACGATGGTCTTCTAGGGATTTGTGATCAATGCTTGACCTTTTGGTGGTTGTTCCTCTCTTCTAAGAATTCGTCTTCAAATGTGTATTGTATAAATGAATTTGATATTGCCACCCGGTAAACTTGTTTTTGAGTTTTCTATTTAAGTGTCTAAAAAAGACTTGATCATGCCGTATTGAGTTGGAGTCAATACGGCCTATAGGGATGGATTCTTAGAGTGTGTGCTACGTCTCAATCATTGAGTGCGCGCTACGTTCATAATAAATCAGTGATATCATTCCCAATTTACTTGATTTACTGTATCTTCGAATAATTATCTTCATGGATACGGCGTATGTATACAGGAGGGATATGCCGTATTAGGAATTGGTCAAACGCGTTCTCTTGTGAAGTCAGGTGCTGATATGCCACATCTCTTTTGTTGGATACGGCGTATTAGTTAGAAATCAACAATCTTCAAATATCTTCGTTTTAGCTCCAATTTATGAGCCTTTTAGCTTGTCTTCACAAAACACTCCTGAATTACAGCATATATCAACTTTAAAGTAATTAAATACTAAATTATGCAATAATTATATAAAAGTGGGAAAAACAGATACGATAAATGATATAATAAAGTGACGTTTTTTAATGTCATCAAATATCCCCCACTTAAATCCTACTTGTCCTCAAGTAGACTTTAGAAAAAGTTTCAGTTTATGAAAATGTGCCCAACCAAAGTTGAGGATTTTCCGTTTAAGCATCGTTTTGTCCTAATCACCTGTACATAACCAAGCTCCTCACGAATTATGGAAATGAAAACACTCAGATCACTCAACTAATCTAGGGTGCAACATTTAATTGGTACGCTCAATTGCTTGGTTGTGATTAGTTTCGTATCATAGGCTTGGTAAGGATACACATCTCCACCGCTAAAGCTAAGGAGAAACAAGTCAAAAGCTAAATTGGGTTAAGAAGGCTTAAGGTTGATCATTTAATAGTCTTTCACCATAAGTACCACACCAATAAGGCAGCTGTATCGTACATACACGACCGTAACGACGGAATAGACATATACAATCCGATCACATCCCTGTTCGTGTTTAACCAGCCGTTAGGATGAAGAACAATATAGGGTAGGGAGCTTCTAACTTTCACTGAAAGTCGTCATCCAACAAGGCAGCTGAGACATGCATACATGGCCGTAACGACGGAATAGACATGCATGCTCGAACAAGTCCTCGTTCGAGTAGACACCAAGGTTAGTTGCTAGGAAAGGGAAGTAAAATGGGTGTTAAACAAAATTTACGAAACAAATAGATTAAGCCAACAAATAAGGTACGGTTGCTAGTAACTTTCCCCCGACCGTTCCATGACAATGACTAAAACATATAGATAAACGCCTCGATCACAAAAATGACAAAGACAACCTAAGTTGGCGTTCCCATAATGGTCAACTTCCCTTACATCCCGCTCTTTACATACTTTTACATAATAAGTGGTGATATCGGCCACTTTTTACAAGACTTTACATCGTTGCTTTTTGTAACGTATCAACGAATAATCGATCCTTCAAAGTGATTCCTTCGGTATAAACTTCTTTTGAACCGACTATTTTTCTTCTCTTTTTTTGCAATACATCATAAATCTCGGTTTTATTCCACCGTCTTCACTATCATAATTTGTCCGGATATTTTTTTCCTTGAAACACTTCTTCTTCGGACATGATTCATAATCGCGAAAGTAGCAAAACTTACGAGCTACAAATTTTTCCCATTGCATTGTGCAATTTCCCGACCATTACAGAGATAGAAAAATTTCACTTTGACACAGGAAATACAAAACTTTACACGAAAGCAACTAGCAACATTGATTAAAATAGGCTTAATCTACACGGTAGGCTAAGGTGCAAAGGTGTAACGAAACATATAATATGGTGTAGAAAAAGAAAGGAATGGCTCAACAGGTTGTTCTAGGGGATTTTACTCTAAAAATGAGAGTAATCAAGGGTTACACGGGATTTAACTAACCAGGGTAGTTAGTTAATTTTACGACATGTAGGCTATTTGGTTTAATCCTAGAAATTTATCAGTTGAACATGTTCCTCCATCTAAATCTATAGTACTAATCATTTCGGTCTCGAGTGATATACCAGGCCAAGTTCTAAAGTCCACCACATCACCGACATACTCATAATTTTGTGGAATTTTTAGTAAACAGTTGGAAACGGAATAGGCTTAATTCTCACAATATGTATCAAGGGTTATAGTGCGCTAGGTAATGTAACTAGTGATTTTTACAAAAGTCATGCTAAATTTTTTTTTAATTTGGCCAATTTTTAAGCACTTTGCATGTTATTTTATAAAAAAGAAGACAAGTATGTTCTAATTCTCTACCCCCTACTTAAATTATACAACGTCCTCGTTGTATAGATAAAACAATTAAATTATAAGGGAAAATAGAATTAGAACGGAAAACTCCCTGAAAGGAATGGCAATGAGGCGGGTTTGGAGCGGGGCGGCCACCCTCCATCCCCAAACCCGATTAGCAAACTACGCCCCAAACCCACCCCGATCCCCAATGGGGATCTTATTGGGGTGCTCCATTGGGGCGAGATGCTCCTCCAAACCCGCTCCAATCCCCGTTGAGGATCTTATTGGGGCGTCTTTACGAGTGCAATGCTCCACTAAATACACGTTGTTATCCGTTTATTATTATTTTCACACCATATTTTTACAAATGTGATTACATGCATATTATGAATAATCAAGAACCCACTAATAATATATTATTAGTAGCCTTCATATATTATTAGTAGCCTTCATAATATTATTAGCGGCCTTCATAATATTATTAATATTATTAATAATATATTATTGCTTTGCTCGTTTTTTTAACGTGGTTCAAGGTTTTCAAGATCGGGATATATTATTAGTAGCCTTCATAATATTATTATTGGGTTCTTGA
>BQNB010020887.1:38646-64933 GCA_026074375.1 Tanacetum coccineum | reverse complement strand
ATTTAAACTAAATACTTTTCGGGTATGGGTTTGGGTACGGGTATGGGTATCCAGAGGGTATTACCATCCCCGCTCCCATCCCCGTTTCTAATATCGGGGATTCCCCATCCCCGTCCCCATCCCCGGTCAACTCGGGGATTCCCCGGTCAAAACAGGTTTGGGTATCGGGTCCCCATCGGGTACGGGTTTCATTGCCATCCCTACTTTTGAGTTTGGATATGAAATCAGATTCATTATTTGTCTAGTTTCAAGATTATATCAAAACCATAAAAAAAGATATTATCTCGAATCTACATACTCAATCACACTAGGTTGATATGAAAATAATGTCATCCTTTTCAAAGACGAAAAGAATATACATCGGTTCATAACTCACACTTGTGATAATGATGTTATATTGAGTCTACATGTCTAATAGATGTATTCCTATTATTCATAATAACATGTTTAAAATGCACGTCAAAGTAGGATTGACGACTTGGATGTTTCGTCCGAGATATTCAAGTAGTTTACCTTGCAATGCATTTGGTAAATTTGTCATTTCCGAAAAACCAAATATGAGCAAATGCACAATATATGTAAATTTGCTCATACAATTCAAAAGCATGAATCAAGACTCAAATTCACTTTTTGTTATAACCTTTTCTCTCTATACCAAATAAGCATAACATTATTTTCAACTAAGTATTTAAAACGAGAACAATTCAATTATCTAAGATTAGGATTAGGAATTATGGAACATATTCTATAAATCATTATTTTGCTTTCTTTCAATAAGTGATCGTAAGAGGATTTAGAATATAAAGATGATTATTATTCAAACGATAATTAATCTCATTATTCTATCCAATTACAAATGTTTGAAATATGAACATGGAGTCGAGATTAGAATTTATCTAGATAACAAAAATATCAATAAAACGACCATAGATATTTTCCGAGTCTACATGTTTAACTATTTTTAGTTATTACATGAAATTACGAAATCGATCATAAGACGAAAAGAATAATCATCGAATTGCAATTCACACTTGTATTGACGATGCTTTGTTACGTCTAAATGTTCATAATGCTTGTGTTATTAGCAATGGTCAAAAATATGCTAAAAGCTAACACACTCCTAGTAGGATTGACATCGTTGAAATTCCATCAGGAAATTCACGACAACTTCCACGTTACGCTTAAAACTTGGATGTCGAATCCGAAAGTTCAAACCAAGAACCCTTATAACATATATAAGCTTCTTCCAATACTAAAAAGTTAACACCATCGTCCAAATAACAAGAAATCGTGTTCTGTCTATTTTCAGACAACTTTGCGACCTACAGATCCTCCATACGGAGATTCGTCTTTGATTTAGGTAGATCCATCCGTGATCATCAAATTTGAATATATTTCTTTTGTCATTTTGTACTTGTCTAAGATCTAACAAACATGTAACTAACCTTTAGTACATCATAATTTCTATAATTGAATATTCACAACATCTATTGAGGTAAATAACCTTAATAAGAATACTTTCAAAGAGATATGCAAAGGTGCATTCTTAGAACGCTTTAATGTATCACATTCCACCTTGTCAACTACTTAAAGTATTCTCTAAAGTTCCCTAGAAGAACACCAATTCTGGTTTAAACTCACGACATCTTGCTTGCTCTCTTATTTAACCCTAGGATTGTACATGTCATGATTAGGATTATAAGAATCGGAATTGAATTGAAACATATTAGTTGATTCATATTAGGCCAAGTATTAGTAGACAATGCAAATTTCATCTTTGCTACACTTTGTTAGGCAAACGCGGGAATTCTACTTTAATCTAAAATAAAAATGACTACTGGAGAATCTATTGCACTAAAAATTCAATTTAAGCTAACGGTTGAATTACTTTCGGAAAGAAAGTTGGGTTCGTGGTATAACCTATAAAAATGGTCGTGTTTAGCCTTAATTAAGCACCACTAGTGATAGTCTCATATTCATTCTCTAACTTTATTAAATGGCTCTTTCTAAATATGCCTAATGTTAGTCTACATTGATGAACTTTATATTTCATTAGGATTGCTCATTAAACAAGTAGTAATTAGGATTCTCCTTAGTCGACCTAGACTACATGCACATCGCATACGTATTTTTGTGATTTCAAAATGTTAACGTGTTCTTATGAAATATGATTATACTATCTTCATGCTAGTTTGATAATCAATGATTACTTGCTTAATTGTTGAATGCATAATTATTTAGACGGTTTTGTTTCTGGTTAGCAATCCCGGCTTAATATCTATAAGTTTATATTTATGATACTTGTTATTAAATGCTAAATGTTAACATGTTTTGTATGATATATGTGTATGTGATGTAACCATTGTTTTATGTGAGATTTTATATGATCTGTGTGTCTTTCTTGTGCACCCATATTGTATCATTAGGTCCCTTTATCTAGATAAACATATAGACGTCACATAATCTTGTACATCAGTTTATTTGATTGTTATGATTAATACACTTAAGTGACTTAGTGTCTTTTAAGTTTAGGGTATTGTCTCGTGTCACTAAAATTTATCAAGTACACATGCATAATCGTCTTAATCCCTAAGGATTTTAATTTAGATAACTTTGATCAGACATAGGAAGTCAGAGAGGGATTACTAGCACGAGAAGTACCTTCGTCATCCTCATCATTATCATCGTCTACATGATGAGAGGATGATGGGTGATCAAAGGCGGAGGAGGAAGAAGCGGAAGTGGAATGATGATGTGCGGTTGTTGTAAACTCAAAAGAAGTTTTACAACTTCCTAGGCAGTGTACCTAACCGTTGTAGTATAGTAGAGGCAAGACTCAGGGGTTGTTATCATTCTCTAGTGGAATAACGTGTGAAGGTTTGAACTAAACATAACAATGGTCTAGGGGTTGAAAGAAGATTATTTTTGTATTTTTGTATTTTATGAAAGCAGGTTAAATTTCTAGTTTGAAGGGGGTTTTATTTTAAGATAATTAAACTAATAAACTAAAATCTAAACTACTGTTGAAACTCATATAGGTAAACGAACGTGTTCACTTAATCATGCATTACTCCTTAGTTTTCTCTTCCTAATCCTATTGCTTTGTCAAACTTGTGATGTAATGAGTAAGTATTTCCAAATTCATGAATGAATTACACAAAACCGTCGTCTATGTAATATTCTGGTAAGGTGTAACACCCTCATTTTTTGATTGTGTAGTGAAAATTACAATTGGGTGTTACTAAATAGCACCATTCACCAAGATAATAGAAAACGACCCAAATGAGACATTTTACAAACATATGTTCCATTATTAATCAGAGAAAAGTGCGTTTAGGTCCCCACAGGAATCGTAACCACAACCATTACAACATTTAAAAGACAATTGTTTCAAATTAAAGACATTATTTTAAAACACATTAAGACATTGTTTTTGAAAGACAAGAAACACATAACTAGTCTTTCACCAAATCATCACACGCACGACACTTCCACACCATCGTTGCCTTCATCCTTGGTTACCTGTGATAAAACATATTTAAAACGTCAACAAAATTGTTGAGTGAAATTCATAGAGTTTAAAATAATCAATAAGTAATAATCTTTGAACGCATAATTAGTTCTCGGGAAAACATTGCAACATATACCATGTATAACATCTCTTTTCTTTCACGCAATAAGCTCATGACAAAGAACGTTAACAATACATATGTCATTTCATATGCCAATTTGCCCTAGAACAAGGTATTGTTGTCATATACCTACTACCTCTAAATACAAAATGTCCGTTTGACAGGGTGTTCACAAGGATTCATATCCCGAACGGGGTTGTCAAACCCAATAGATCTATTTAATGCATTAGCGTTCACCTCACAAGGCGATTAACGGTTCATGAAATAAGGGACTTTGACAATAGCACTTATGCGGAAACATTTTTTCATAATCGGGTCTAGCATACCAAAAAATCATATGTGTTCGATTTATAAAACAAACATGTATCCCCCTCGCGGGTTTACAAAACAATCAAAAGATTTAAAATGCGAGGCTATGAACTTACCTTAAGCAAAAGATGCAATTTAATCAAATCAACAAGCGCAATTAACTTCACGTCTCAACCGTAACCTATATAATACATATATAGCGGTACGTGACTAAAAGTAAAATAATTCATATAATGCATACTTGCATCTATATTTATATAACTATTACGTGTATACAATCATATACTACAATCTCCAAGTGCGACGCAAAACATTTAACTTTGACACACTAATCAATATCACAACGTTTACTATTAAGTTTATATTTTTTATATATATATATATACATATATAATATAGTATATACATATATATATAAACATAAATATATATATACATAATATAATATACAATATATATAATACATATATAAAGTATACAAATATATATATATAATATATATATAAATATATATATCACGTTTACGTATAGTATCAGTCATATACTACAATTCCAAGGTGTGACGCAAAACATTTCACTTTGACGTACTAACAATATCACAACGTTTTCCACAAAGTTTCTATTTTTAGAAAGTTGCCGAAAGTAAGGATAACATAATCCAAACTTCATATTTCGGCATCTATTAACTAACATTACAAACCCATTACCTATTACAAACCATATTCAAAAGTTTACGCAAGTTTGACTTTTAAAAGTCAACTTCATAATTTGTATTTTAAAAACCCCAAAATAACCAAACTTGACTTGGCCGTAAAAACGATCATTATAAGATTTACGTGATTATCCACCTAGTACGAAACGTACAAAGGCGAACACTATTCACTTTTCATATCAAAAATAACTGTACAAAAATTTTCTCCGACTCGCTACGAGGCGGTCAACTTTCTGGTCAAACTTGGTCAACTCAAAACCCATTAAAATGACATTTTTGACATAAACAAACTATCAAAACATGCTTAACTATCCTATTTAAGGATACCAAAACTATCAAACTTCAAGTAATAACCAAATACGCTTTCAATAATTTTTTGCACTTGAACATCTAGCAATAACCATAGAATACGCAATATAAACACATTAATCACGATAAAAAAGTGACAGGAGGCGTCACAATGCTATACCATGAAAAATTAACTATATGGTTTCCTCCTTGTTGTTTGAAATCGAAAGAACACCCAAACCAAACAACCAAAACCTTTTTCAATACAATCAACCTTCAAGAACACTAATCTAGTTCTTTTAAACACCCCCTTTTAATCAAAAATCACAAGAACAACCCAAAAATCAAATTTCTTCAAAACTTAATCATTGGGTGATTTTATGAGTACGAATGTAGCCTCAATAACAAGGATTACGAAAATGAAATTAAGATTATATTGCATGTCGTAAGATTTGACAAGAATGGTATTGTGGTAGGCCGATCATACAAAGAAGGAGAGTAGAGGGAGAAGGAAATTTTTTTGTAAAAGAAATGAATACGTCTATAAGTGTGGTATTTATAGAAAATAAGTTTGACATATTGGCACTTTTGGTCCTTCCTTCTTATTAGTCCTTCAAAATTAACAAAGCGTTTTATGTTCGTTAAGTTTAAATTCTTGGCCAACAACTCGGGTCACACATTGTTATAAATATTTTTTAAGTTCGTCCGCACTAATATTTACTTAAAAACATATTAATAGAAATGTTAAATCACGAAAAACATAACAACCTTTAAACTTAGTTTTTACAAAAACTCGAGGAAACACACAACCTAATAAAATACAAAAATAACACAATTCAACTGCACACGAGCGACAATATAAATTATTTGAGTCTTTCTCAGATGCCAAAAACAAATAGAAACTCAATCATGGCTTGAAATTATCCAATAAATGGAAATTTTCATCAAACCTTATATAGCATAAACGACTATAATCAATTACGTAGAAAGATAATTATCATAGCTCAGGATAAACGTTGACATGAAACTCGGGTTATTACATTCTCCCCTCCTTTAGGGAGTGCCATCCTGGTGCTCAGCTTGACGTATTCGCTCTCTCTCTCTCGCTTCGTCCTTACTCGTAAAGAGATGAGGGTACTTTTTCTTAATATGGTCCTTACGCTCCCAAGTAAATTCTAAACCTCTTTGTGAATTTCAACGAACTTTAACGATAGGTATCTGAATTTGCTTAAGCCGCTTAACCTCTCGATTAACAATTTCCACTGGCTCTTCAATCATATACAATTTATCATCAAGTTGAATTTCCTCTATCGGAACGACAATGTCGCCTTCCGCTAGACATTTCTTAATATTCGAAACATGAAAAGTACTATGAATCCCTTTTAATTCTTCAGGTAACTCCAACGTATAAGCTACTGGTCGAACTCTAGCTAGAATCTTGAATGGCCCAATATAACATGGACTTAACTTTCCGCGCTTTCCAAAACGCACAACGCCCTTCTATGGTGATACCTTGAGTAGTATCATATCATGGACTTAAAATTCCAATGGCTTATCTCTTCTATCCGCGTAGCTTTTCTAGCAACTACGTGTAGTTAACAAGCGGTTCTTAATCTGAACGATCTTTTCAGTGGTTTTGCGAATCAATTTTGGACTGGTGAGTTGGCTATCTCCAACCTCACTCCAGCAAACAGGTGATCTACATTTCCGTCCGTACAAAGCCTCATATGGTGCAGCCTTAATACTTGCACGATAACTATTGTTCTATAAGAACTCAACCAATGGCAGATGTCGATCCCAACTACTTCCAAAGTCGATCACACAAGCACGCAACATATCTTTAAGCGTTCGTATAGTCCTTTCGCTTTGACCATCCATTTGACGGTGGTAAGCGGTACTCATATCCAAATATGTCCCTAACGCCTTCTGAAGCGATTTCCAGAATCTAGACGTAAAATGGCTATCTTGATTTGAAATGATCGAAATAGAAACACACCATGTTCTACACATAATTCCTTCAAATAAAGTTGCGTGATTTTCTCCATAGTATCAGTCTTCTTCATTGGTAGAAAATGAGCTGATTTGGTCAATCGATCGACAATCACCCATATCGTATCATACCCACTCGGTGTTCTAGGAAGTCCACTCACAAAATCCATAGTAATCCCTCAAATCCCATTTCCAAATTAGAATCTCAGATTGTTGCAGCAATCCAATGGTTTTCTATCCGTCGTTAACCTTCACACAAGTCAAGACACTTGGTAACATACGTGGCAAAATCCCTATTCATATTGGTAGCCACCAGATATAACAGCTTCAAATCTTGATACATCTAGTCTGATCCTTGATAGATAAATACTTGACATATCGACTAATGCATAATTTGAAGCCTATTTTCTTTTAAAATATATTTTAAACAAGTTTTATATTATAAATCGACCTAACGACGCACTAGACGGACAGAGAACCCGATCGATAGGGTAGTAAAGAATGCCTAAATCTGAGGTCGTTCCCAAGAGCTAACTTTAATTAGGTTTTAATTTGATAGTGTCATCGTTTTGAAAATGTTTTTTGATTGATTTAAAATTTGAAATTAAAATGAATTATAAAAATAAATAAATAAAAGTAAAAGGATAGGAGATATCAAGAAGAAAACATGTTAACCTAGGTACAATCATTACAATTATTATGAAGACAATTTCCCAGTTGTAATGTCAACTATGATTAATTACAGGTTTTCTAAGTCGAATAGAACTTGAAATGTGCATAATACAAGTATATCCTATACTCCTTGCAATTCTGAATCAGTCCCGAATCATTGGGATCTAGTTATATATAGGTTATATGCTAATCCATAACTATTCCCCAAAACATATCTAATAACCTATTAAGAGTTATGATCCTACCTTAGTAACCTATAGATCCCATCATGAACAAGATAATCTCTTATAGGCAAGCTAGTCCAAACAAAACAACCATAACTACGCAAAACAAGGGTTACACATGAGTCAAGGCAACAATCTAACAAAACCATAATTTAATAGGAAACAAACATCATAACAAAAGTAATTACATAACTAGGCCAGCACTTTAATTGCTTAGTCGCTCATGGTAACGGTAACAATGTAAGAGATAGAAGAAATCATATATTGAAAACTCATAATTCTTACAGTATTCGTATTTTGAACGATTAAATACAAAAACTAAGTAAAGTGTGATCTCCCTTGGACTCCAGGTGGAATTATTTGAAGGTTGGAAGCCTTTGTTGCCACTCTCCACGCTTGTGGAGGAAGTTGGATTCGGAAAGCTATGAATGAGGCCTTTTTTTATAGATATCGAAACCTGTTAGGCGTTACCAGTAAAGGTGTTATCCGTAACCAACGTTACACTACATTCCATAATTAAAGCAGCTGTTACGCGTAACCAGGATATGTTTTACCAACCGAAACCTTCATATAACTTCCATAGTACGGATCATCATTCCATATTTTTTTGATCTTCATGGTTAGAAACGAAACTGGAATAAGGTGTTACGCCCGTAACGATAACTTTGACAAGATTTCCTTCTAAATATATGGTTACGGCATAACTAGATATGGTGTTACACTGTTAAGTCTTCCTTGATCTTCGTACTTGCTTAATTTATGTTATGGCGTAACCATTTTTGGTGTTACGCCGTAACCATTCATCAGAACTGTTACCACTTTAAGAGTCCCTTTTCCCCTTGTTTCTTGTCACTTTCCTTTATTTCACTTGAAAACTACAAAATAGCATAAAATATCTATGTTTTTTGAGTGTTATTAAAACAATTGCAGTATTTAAGGGGTATTTTTACCAGACCAAAAGTATTATAATATTGATGTTATCAAATATCCCCCCACTTGACTTCTGCTTGCCCTCAAGTAAAACCTGTTAAAACATTTCATAAAAAGATTTCTCGAGAATAACTTCAAGAAATGAATTTATAAAACTCTTATGCTAGAAAACATCAAAGCCAAACATCTCACAAAAAAGGGATAAAAAGTCACTCAGCTCTCCACTAGTCTAAGTGTTTCATTTTTGGGGTGATCGCTCAATTGTACAGTCACAGCATGTATTCTATCAAAAGCTTGGAAAGTACATAAGTCTGGCACCAGTTAGAATATAATAGGGTCAAATAACTCTTAAGGCAACAAAGGTATTAAGGTTTAAAGGATGATTAAGGGTTAGGATAGACATGGGATACACATTTAATGGTTGTTAATAAAAACATAAAACAAATAGTCTAAAATAATGTATGGTTGTCTTAACTAGCTTCTGTCCTTCCATGGGTCCAAGAGTTCAAAGACCTAAAAATCTGATCTTCAATAATGGGCTACTAGCTCCATTCTTCATAAGTATCGGTATGACTTGTTGTAACAATGGGCAACTAGCTCCATTTTATAGAGATATTTTGGTGCAATTATGTGCTACTAGCTCCATTTTTTTATTTTGCACCATCTTTACATTTTTAGCACATGGGTGCCCTTTTGTTGCACCCTCTTTTCTTCATGGTAAATATGCAAATGCTACAGGGGTTTATATCTTTAACTATTGCCCCTGCAACATTTGATATTTACATACATCCCCCCACTTGAGATAAACAACGTCAAAAGTGGTTATACAGAGGGGTCTTTATAGATCATAACTGATTGGTCGTTCACGAAAGCATATAATCTTCGTTCCCATTCCTCCGAACCATAGACTTAAGTAGCCAGAAAATTTCAACATAGAGAAAATAAAGACTACAGGGTAGGCTAAGGTAAAACGGTGTAACGAAACATATAAAGTAGTGGTGAAAACATAGATTAGCTCAACATGGATGATCTAGGGGTATCTTGCACTAATAATGAGTGCAACAGGAGGGTTTATCACGGGAGGTCGACAAGTTAATGTAACAAGTCGATAAACGCACACATATAGGCTATTTGGGTGATTTCCTAAGTGTTGCCTTCTTGAACTATCTATTCCTGCTAATCAATTAGGTTTCGAAATGATGTACATGCCAAGTTCTAAAGTCTACAATACTACTGGCACACTCAATATTTTGGTGAATCTTTGAATAATATAATGGAAATGGAATAATAAACTTAAATCTCAGCAAGTAATAATAAAGGATGATGGGCATTCGGCAAAGATTAATTCTAGTTATTTAAGAAAAATTTGTCAAAAATTTAAAATTGGCATAATTTTCAAAGAAAACTAGAAAATTAAAGGCAAAGCATACGTCAAGTATTAATTATACTCCCATCCCCCCACTTAATTTGTACAATGTCCCTATTGTACATTAAGGAAATGAAATAATAAGAAAATAGTAGAATTAAAACAAGAAACTCCCTGAGCATTGCTTTGAAATTTTGAAATTTGGCGGAAATCTTAATTTCCGTCTTCCCACAAGCTCTTTTTCCCTTGTGATCACAGAACCAACCAAAGCATAAAACCGCTCTAATGAAATGTACAGGAAATACAAATCTAACTCACTTTTGTAGGAATCACGTAGAATTTAGCATATGCAACAAGCCTTTTAAACAACTTGGTGGCCCAAGTGGACAAGTTTAGTCTCGTGAGGGCTTCCAGAGAACATACCCACAAAGTTCATTTACGTATACAAGGTTTAGACATGTTTAAAACTTAAATTTTTAGGATTTCAAAAGGAGGTTACTGCATAACCATAGTGGTTACGTCGTAATCAAGTGGTAAAATTTTTAAGTTATAATGTGTTACGGCGTAACCTTGAAATGGGTTACGTCGTAACTGTAGTGGTTACGGCGTAAACTTAATGTGTTACGCCGTAACTGCTGCTGATTCAACATAGTTACCAAACTATTATGAGTCGAGCCGGTCTCGATAATTGCCTCTTGGCTTCTGGATCCTACAAAACAAAGTAAGAAACATGCAAACCAACTAATGAAAAAAGGAAATTTCTTTAAATAAAAGACAGGTTGTCTCCCGACAAGCACTTTTGTTTATTAAAGAGTCTTTAAGTTAGACTCATCCCCCATCTATGTTTTATTGTTTTCCATTTCCTCTCGGATCATCTCCTTAAACTTAGATCCGTTCTTCCTTCCGAGAGGTAAAGTATTATCCAGGTCTTTGGTAACACAGATGAAACTTTGTCCACCTTTGAATGAGTATTTCTTAACCCCGAAAGTTTCTACTTGTACTTCTGGTGGATGATAGTCTTTGTCTTCTATTCCTATTTCCTCACACTCTTCATTTTCAAAATCATAATTGTGCCACTCATAATTTTTATTATGCACTTGGTTACAATATTCCCATATGTTATCTAGAATATGTCCCTTCTTCCCTATTCCAAGTTCGTACTCATCTGCTAGCTTATCGATTTCTAAGTTGAATTCACACTTGTAATCATCAAAGCTCCTATGAGTGGGATTATTTTCAAAGGCCGAGTTATCACAGAAACAATCAATTAACCATAATTTTAATAGTGCCTTTTTCACAGGCTCACTTATGTCAGTATGCCCAACCTTAATCAAAGTCCATTCCCTAAATGTGTAATCTCTAGGTCTTTGTTTGTTTGATTCTTGAGAAGATGCTTCAGATGAGGGACTAATATCACACCATTCAGCATACCTACTGTCCCAAACCAAGGCCTCGGTTTGGCTTTTTCCGTATTTAGCTAATAGGAAATCAGGAAAGGATAGTCCTTTTCCTTTTATATTTCTTCTCTCATTATCATAGTTGCAGTACCAAAACCTTAAATTTCTAGTTTTAGATACCCCATAGATTTCTACCCCACCATCACACATTTTTTTGTAGGGATTGCAAGATGGCCACATTTTGGTTTGTTCCTTGATATTTTGTTTTATAGGGTTACAAAAATGTTCTATAGGAACATTCTTATCTAATTTAATTTTCTGTTTCTTAGGCTCCCAATCATCTAAGTTAGGGGACCTATTATCCCAGTTACCTGACTCTTCGTAGTCGATTTGATTATTACTTTGTGCAGGGTTCTAGGGTCTAACCATGAAATTTTTTTCACTAGGATTCGTATACTTATGATTGTTTCTCATTGAATTAAAACTTATTCTATCTTCATTAATTCCTAAGGATATTTTTCCAGCGTAGACATCTATTTCAACATGGATGGTAGCCAAAAAGGGTCTCCCTAAAATTTTAGTTTCAGAAGGTGTGTTGTCAATGATTACGAAATCAGAAAGGAACAAGAATTTACCAATCTTAACTAAAACATTTTCAACTATTCCCAAGGGTTCCTTTTTAGACACATCTGCCATTTCACAAAGCATATTTGTTTTCCTTAAATTGGTAAGATGCAAGTGTTCAAATATACTCCTAGCCATTACATTAATACTAGCACCTAAGTCAACCATGGCATAAAAAATAAATTTACCAATCATGCAGGGGAGTGTGAAGTTTCCTAGATTTAACTCTTTACATGGCAGTTGGTGTTGTAAAACTTTAGTAGTATCACTTTCAGGATCGGTTATGAAGGATACTCCATGAAGTTTATTGAGCCCAAATGTTTCCTGATCGACAATAATTGTTTTAATTTGTTCTGAGGATGAATCAAGGGCTTTATCAGAACGAATTTCCTTAGCTAATTGTTCAATCTGTGTTTCTAAATTTTTGAGCGAGGCGCTTTGGTTCCTAGTATTAATCTCAGCATTTTCTTGAAGTTTCTTAATCCATACTTCCATTTCAGTACTTCTTCGTGCAGATTCCTCTTGATGCTTAGCTAATAATTCTTCTAAGCTCTGCCTCTTTTCGCCATATGGTGGACGATTATCAATCTTAGTGTAGTATCAAGGAGGTCCTACACGAAATTTTCCTCCATTATTTCTGTTAAAGGGTGCCGTTTGTCCAAATTCTCCATATCTTACCTCTTCCACTTATTTAACTTCCTCGTTGTGGGGACAATCCTTGTCAAGGTGAGGTCCTTCGCAAATTTGGAATCCAACCTGGATTGCCTGAACACTTTCCTTTAGTTTCTTCATGTCTCGTCCCAGGTTGTCCAACTTATCTACCAAAGCAGCTAGTCCATCACTATTACTACTGCTTCCCATCTTCCTGCTTGTTGTTCCGTTGTGCCATTTTTGAGAATGATCAGCCATGGTTTGAATTGTTGTGAGAGCTTCGGCTGGTCTCATCCCGGGAATAGGTCTTGGTTAATCAAGCAGTTGACGGTTCATAGTGCTCAAACCCTTATAGAAGATGTTTACCTTTTGGTGTTTATTGATGTCATGAGTAGGGCACTTGTATAGCAGGTCATTATACCGTTCCCAAGCCTAGTATAATGATTCGTCTCCTTCTTGCTTGAAATTGTGAATATCTTCAAGTTGTTTTGCGGTCATAGAAGGTGGGCAGTACCTTTGGATAAAGTCTTTTTTAAGGAGATCCCAGGTATTGATAGTTCATGGGGCGAGTCTGTCCACCTATCTTTTTGCAGCTCCAGTAAGAGTGAAGGGAAAAACTCAGAGCCTGACTGCGTCTTTAGTTACCCCGAGAATATTGATTAGGCCTACGATGCTAAGGACCCGATCAATGTGATCGTGAGCATCCTCTTCTTTGTTTTCGGAGAAAGTGTCTTCCCTCAGTTCGCGCATGAACTAACTCTTGATTTTGAAATCAACATTGCCTCTGATTTTGGGTTTAACCACACCCGGTGCCTGGTTTTCTTGTGACAATGCTAGGTATTGCTCCATAGTGATAGTATCGACGTCTACTCCAACCATGGTTCCTACAGATATATAGTTTAGAAACAGAAGAGAAACAATAAAATAATCAAATTAATTCTAATTTTTAGCTTCCTGTTAACGACGCCAAAAACTTAATGCGTATTTTCTTTTAAAATATTTTTTTATCAAGTTTTAAATTTATAAAACTTGATCTACCTAACGACGCACTAACAGGCAGAGAACCCGATCGTGGGTAGTATAGAATGGTAAATTCGAGGTCGTCCCAAGAGATAAGAAGTAATTAGTTTTAATTTGATGTGTCACG
The DNA here is from genome assembly GCA_026074375.1 of Tanacetum coccineum. Lineage (NCBI taxonomy): Eukaryota > Viridiplantae > Streptophyta > Magnoliopsida > Asterales > Asteraceae > Tanacetum > Tanacetum coccineum. The sequence continues at coordinate 50,992 of BQNB010020887.1, read as the reverse complement.
TTTTGAAAATGGGTTTTTGATTTAAATTAAAAGAACAATAAAAATAAATAACTAAAAGTAAAAGGATAGGAGATATTAAGAGAGAAAACGTGCTAACCTAGTTACTTTATTACTATTGTTATGAATATGATTTCCTGTGTAATGTCAAACTATGGTTTCATTACTGGTTTCTAAAGTCGATAGACCTGAATGTGCATATATAGTCTATCATATACTTCTTGCGATTCTGAATTAGTCCTGAATCGTCTGGGAGGTAGGCTATCCAGGTTGCAGTGATTAATTCCAACTATTCTCAAAACATATCTAATAACCTATTAAGATTATTAACCCTCTTTGAAAGAGTCTTGTGCTTTTTAAGTATCAAGTGATAAGTGCGGTGACCGGTCAGTTCCTACACTAGGTAAGGAGTTAGTGATCCTCCCTAGTACCCATTGGATCCCATCATGACAAGGTAATCTATTAATGGGTCAAGCTAGGTCCAAACCACCCGTATTACCAAAACCTAGGGTTAAACGATAGTCAAGAAATATCTAATGAAACCACAATTTGACAGGAAATAATCATAACAACAGTAATTACATAACTAGGCCAGCACTTTAAGTGCTTAGCCGCTCATGGTAACAGAAACACAGTAAGAGATAAAAAAACCATATATTGAAAACTCATAATTCTTACAGGATTCGTATTGGAACGATTAAATACAAAAAGTAAGTAAAGTGTGATATCCTTTGGATTCCAGGTGGAATTCTTTGAGAATTAGAAGCCTTTGTCGCCTCTCTAATTGGTTGTGGAGTAAGTGATGTCAGATTAGCTTGAATGAGGCCTCTATTTATAGTTGTCGAACCTGTTACGGCGCAACCAATAAAGGTGTTACGCCGTAACCTTCATATAACTTCCATATGTACGTGATCTTCATTCCATATTTGTGGATCTTTATGGTTACGGCATAACTGGATAAGGTGTTACGCCGTAACCTCAACTTTGACGAGATTTCCTTCCAAATATAGGATTACGACGTAACCAGATATATTGTTACGCCGTAAAGTCTTCCTTGATCTTCGTACTTGCTTAATTTATGTTACGGTGTAACCATTTTTAGTGTTACGCCGTAACATCCTTTAGAATTTACACTTTAAGTCCTTTTTCCTTTGTTTCTTGTCACTTTCCTGCATTACAACTGAAAACTACAAAATAACATAAAAATCTCGTTTTCGAGTGTTAGTGAAACGATTGTAGATCAGTGATGACCGCCTACCACTGATGAATCAAGAAAATGTCCCATCAGTTTTGACAAAAATTAAAGTGATCCCAGTATCTCGTTTAGATCTGGAAGCGGTACAGATCTATAATCATTTCAGGTCCTTTGTATCCCGCTTAAATCTTTAATCAGTTTAGATGCTACATATTCAATTCGTAATTTATCCAGTTTAGCACTTTTTTGTTTCATATGGTACACTGGATTGTACAAAATAAATAGGCGAAGCAAAGAAATGGCGTTAGGTGTTGTGTTAAAAAAAGAGAATTAAGGTTCTGGATAATTAATGTTGGTACTTTGTCAAACAAGAAAATGATAGGTTATATATCTTTTACAAATTATTTGTTGTAAATTGTTCATGGTATAACACGAGTGTGTTGCTTCTTGTTTCAAGGAGTAATAATTAAATTGATTTCTTGCTTAATTTTTTGTAAAAATGCTTTGGAATACATGTTGCTCTCGAATAATAATGAATTATGTTTTGTAAACAATGCTTTGGAATACATGTTGCTCTAGAATAATTTTGACTACTTTTCATTGTTTATAATGTTGCTTGTTTCTTGAATATCTGGTCATAAGCTAGTCTTGATTGTTGTAACAAAACTGATTCCATTTTGATGGCGTTTAGTTGTTATGACTATAGATTCGCTTGGTTGTCACGAGTCACGAATTATAGTCTGTCACATATATGTTTTTGTTTAAGTTTTATTTTATTAAACTCGAACCCCGTTCTAACGAAACGTTGTGTTTGAAGAATAGGAGTTGGATACCGTGTTTTGGTGATTTGAGAGCTGTGATTATGCACGAGTCGCATAAGTCAAAGTATTCTATCCATCCTGGATCTGACAAGATGTACCATGACCTTAAGAAGCTATTTTGGTGGCCCAATATGGAAGCAGATATTGCCACATACGTCAGCAAATGCTTGACTTGTGCAAAGGTTAAAGCTGAACACCAGAAACCTTCCGGTTTGCTGGTACAACCTGAGATTCCTCAATGGAAGTGGGAAAGATCACCATGGACTTTGTGACTAATCTGCCGAAGACGTTGACTGGTCAAGATACGATCTGGGTGATCGTTGACCGACTTACTAACTCTGCTCATTTCCTACCAATAAAGGAAACAGACTTGATGGAGAAGTTAACGAGACAATACTTGAAAGAAGTTTTCTCGAGGCATGGAGTGCCAGTTTTGATCATCTCTAATCGTGATAGCATATTTACCTCTAATTTTTGGCAGTCGCTTCAGAAAGCGTTGGGAACACAATTGGATATGGGCACCGTGTATCACCCGCAAACCGATGGTCAGAGCAAAAGGACCATCCAGACATTAGAAGACATGTTGGGTGCTTGTGTGATTGATTTTGGAAAGGGCACGATAGACACCTACCCTTAGTGGAATTTTGATACAACAACATTTATCAAACTAGCATCAAGGTAGCACCGTTCGAGGAAATATACGATCAAAAGTGTCGATCACCTGTTTGCTGGACTGAGGTTAGAGATAGCCAACTCACAAGTCCAGAGATTATCCATGAGACCACCAAAAAGATCATCCAAATCAAAAGTCGTATTCAAGCTGCACGTGATAGACAAAAGAGCTACGCCGACAAGAGACGTAAGCCTTTGGAGTTCCATGTCGGGGATAAGGTCATGATGAACGTTTCACCATGGAAAGGGGTGATACGCTTCGGCAAACGGGGAAAGCTGAACCCATGTTATATCATTCAAGATTCTTGCCAAGGTTGGAACAGTAGCATATCAACTCGAACTTCCAGAGCAGCTCAACCGATTCCATAGTACCTTCCACGTGTCAAATTTGAAGAGTGTTTATCCGACGAAACACTTGTTATTCCGTTGGATAAAATCCAAATCGACGACAAGCTTCATTTCGTCAAAGAACCCGTTGAAATCATGGACCGTGAGGTCAAGCGTTTAAAGCAGAGTCGTATTCCCATCGACAAGGTTCGTTGGAACTCGAAGAGATGTCCCGAGTTCACCTGGGAACGTGAAGACCAATTTTGAAAGAAATACCCTCATTTGTTTTCAAAATCCTTATCTGCACCGGATAGCACGTCTTGAGCTTTGCGGACAAAGCTCTTCTAACGAGGAAAGGATGTAACACCCGTAAAAATTCCCAAATTATTTTCATTGACTTTTCGTGCATTAGTTGACTTTTAATAATTACGTGTTAATTATTGTACTTAACCAGAACGTTTCCCCGTGCGTAACTAAAAATCTTTACCGGATGCGTTTCGGCTTGCTATTTAATGCAATCTTTCAACAGATATCTCGTTTTTACATTTCAGATAGATGTTCAAATTTTCATATTTTCTTTTTAAGTATTGTGCGTTTTTTAGTTTTTGCGTATACCTTAAATGACTTTTAAAAATATCAAGAGTGGGAAATAAATATCTAAGGAACATAGGAAACCATCTAGCATGATCAAAATTTCAAATAACACCCTCCCCTCCCTTTTTTCTTCTTGCTGACGCCACCTCACACTACCACCACCATTCCTAAAGTTGGTCTCTTTGTCCCCTTATTATCAAACATCTTAGGATTCTTTTTTTAATAAGAGGACTAGATGCATGATGTGCTGTTGTGTAGGGTCAATTATTTGATTATCAAGTTTTAGATTTATATTTATCCGACAAACCTAAAACAACACTTTAACGAGCAGTGTACCCGATCAAGATGGAGTTTCGCGGTAAGTAGGGTGTCGAACACTAAAAGTGAAACATTAATCCTATATTCTATCAGTATTTTAATTAGTCTATTTACTGGTTAAACCTATGGTATATACGTTGTCTAATGATATGAGGGTTTTCAGCCTGAGAGACTAGCACAGGTTTGGTGGAGACAAATATCAATTCAATAGACAATAAACACAAAAGAAGAAAATTAGAAGGTAAAAAAGCGATATAAACCAAATGATAGAAAACTATATTAGCCATATTAAATCCAGTTCAATGTTGGTTTATTTATTTTAGTGATTTGATTTACTTATCTCGAAGCGGCATATCATTCTTAAGACTTAGGCGGGACATCATCCTAAGACCTAGACACGATTAATCCTGTCACAATTAACGCATCCGAATAAAACATCATTTAGTTTAATTATAATCTATCTTAGGGAATCAAAGCAGTGGTGATCCTGTTAAAACCCTAGCCTAACGGGACTTTACCCACTTATTGTTTGACGATGTTTTATATACTGGTTGTCCACTATTCAAATCTTTATCAGTTAATTAAGAGCATGATTGCTGAAACATAAACGGGTCACCTACCGGTCTAACTAAGCTCATAATTTAAAGACACAGACAGAACATTATTTGTGATCCTATTGGTCCAATAATATAAAACACGATATGGAGAGCTATCTCGGTATCTAGATTACTTGGTCCGTATCACTAGATCCAGTTAAATGATAGGTCACATATTTAAACACATAAACAAGTATGAGATGATAAACATAATTAAACAATCAACGATAAATTAAGAAATCAATTCTAAAACAAACCAAACATTAAACTTTCATTAAGATGGGTAATACCCGAGGGTATTAGCCCACAACCATTATAATTATACAAGCGTAATCAAACGATGAAAATCGAACGATTAAAAGAGTAAAAATTACACAATGTCTTCTATATGGATTCGTGATCAATGCTTGACCTTGATGGCTGATCTTCTCTTCTAAAATTCGTCTTTAATGAGTATGGTATAAATAATATGATATTGCACACTGAAAACTCATTTTTGAGTCTTCTATTTGTAGTGTCTGAAAGAGATACGATACACCGTATCTGACAAGGTCGATATGGCGTATTGGGCTAGATTCCTTAGAGTGCGCGCTACGTTCATAATCAATCAGTGATATCATCCCTAATTTACTTTATTTACTATATCTTCGAATAGTTATCTTCATGGATACGGCGTATGTAGATAGAAGGGATACGCCGTATTGGGAATTGGTCAAACGTGTTTTCTTGTGAAGTCCAGGCGCTGATACGCCGTATCTCTTTTGTTAGATACGGCGTATTGGTCAAAAATCAGCCATCTTTAAATATCTTTGTTTTAGCTCTAGTTTGATTGTGTTCCTAACGTGAGTGATTTTGAAAATAAAATTGGGGTTTTGTGCGAAAACAATTTTTACCAAGCTTACTTCAATATTGCAAATTCTATGTCTACGGGAAGCATATTAGTTATACATTGTGTTATTATAGTCCTAATTGCACATAAACACAAGAAAAATGAAAATCCCTAATTTTGATTTTTTGTTCAACATGAGCCCTAGACACAAATTGGAATGAAAATAGGTGAAATGACTTACAATTGATGATCTTTATAGTGTTAGGATTTATTATTAGTGTTGATTTAATCTTCAATTGGTGTTTTAGTGGTTTATTTTAAGTTTTTGGTGTGTTTTGGTCATGTTCGTCGCTGCAGCAAGAAGGAAGGGAGTGTTTGGTTTTGTGGTTTCAAAAATGAGAATGACAGACATAATTTCCACTGGTGGCAGTCCCATATCGATATGGGGGCCGCCGGAGATATGGGGGCCGCCCTCAGCAGAGGGATTTTAGACTGAAATTTGATAAAAAAATCAAAGAGGAGTGACGTTTTAATTTGCATTTCGCGAATAAAAAATACTCAAAGTACTTCGGACGAAGTATTTAAGTTGACACGACACGGAGTGGAACACTGACTAGAATCGAAACAGAAGAAAGAGGATATGATTTATGGAATGTGTTTCATCATTCCTAAACCAAGACGTAGATAGTTAAACGATTCACGTTTAAGAGGTTTAGTAAGAATGTCGGCAATGTTGTTGACGGACGGCACTTTTTCGATAGAGATATGTCCTTTCTGGACATTATCACGAAGAAAGTGGTGACGAATTTCGATGTGTTTTGTTCGAGAGTGTTGCACCGGGTTTTTTCTATGGTTTATCGCGCCTTTATTGTCGCACATGATCGAGATGTCATCGAATCGAACGTCATAGTCGATAAGAGCTTATTCATCCATAGTGCTTGTTGACATGCCTTTTTGGCGCTTACGTATTCGGCTTTGGTAGTGGATATAGAAACAGCGGATTGTTTCTTCGAGAACCAAGATGTCAAACAACATCCCACGAACATACAAATACCGCTAGTGGTCTTTCGATCCACATAATCTCCTGCATGATCAGAGTTGGTATATACTACATTTTTTATGCCGGTCCCCTTAGGATACCATAATCCTAAGTGCGTAGTGTCTTTAATGTATCGCAAGATACGTTTAACCGCTTCAAGGTGAGAGGTTTTGGGAGCCTCTTAAAAGCGGCACAAAGGCAGATACTAAACATGATATCGGGCCTACTTTCCATTAGTATAATAAACTAGCAATCATGCCTCTATACTTGGTACTATCTACCGTCTCACACTCTTCGTCTTTTGTGAGTTTAGTATCGAAGGACATGGGGGTTTTCATTGGTTTAGAATCTTCTAAGCCAAATTTCTTAAGCATTTCTTTAATATATTTAGATTGATTAAAGAAGATACCATCTTTCATTTGTTTTATTTGTAATCCAAGGAAGAAGTTGAGTTCACCCATCATGCTCATCTCGAACTCGTCATGCATAATTTTGGCAAATTCATCACATATGTCTTGACAAGTCGAGCCGAATATAATGTCATCGACATATATTTGAACGATGATGAGGTTTGAACTTTTCTTCTTGGTAAAAAGTATGTTGTCTACCATTCTCATTTTGTACTCATGTTTAATAAGTAAAGCTTTCAATCTATCTTACCAAGCTTTGGGTGCTTGTTTAAGACCATATAAAGCTTTCTTAAGTTTATAAACATGATCCGGTTTTTCAAAATCAATGAATCTTGGTGGTTGTGCCACGTATACCTCCTCATTGATAAAACCATTCAGGAATGCACTTTTTATATCCATTTGGAATAGCTTAAAATCTAACGTACAAGCATAGGCTAATAGTATTCTAATAGACTCAAGTCTATCAACTGGGGCATAAGTTTCATCATAATCGATGCCCTCTTGTTGATTATAGCCTTGAGCAACTAACCTAGCCTTATTTCGAGAAACAATATCGTTCTCGTCTAACTTATTTCTAAACACCCACTTAGTTCCTATGATTAACATATTCCTAGGCCGTGGAACTAACTCCCAAACATCGTTAGCAATGAATTGATTTAATTCTTCTTGTATAAAGATTATCTAACTTTTATCCGTTAAGGCTTCATTCACAATCTTAGGTTCTCTAGTTGATTTAAAACAAAAGAAGTTACTTTGGTTTTGGGCTTGTAACCTAAGAGTTCTTTGGTTAAGGTTTCCTATGACATTTTATAATGAATGGTTCCTATATTCCTTAATATTGACTATCGTTAATCTCTAAAGTTTTATCCTCAATGTCATTTTCTAAGATTTTCTTTTCGGTAACCTTAATTGCTTCTTCTTCATCTAAGTCATCATCCACCAAGGGTGATGTCTTAGAGGGTGGAGGAGTTTCATCGAATGTCACGTTGAGTGATTCTTTGATTTTTCTAGTGTGTTTATTAAGGATGATGCGGGCTTTACTATTTTAGGAGTAGCCTAAAAAGACACCTTCGTATGACTTTGGGTTAAACTTAGTGAGGTAGTATTTAGTGTTTAAAATGAAGCATTTTCTTTCAAGCACTCTAAAATAATCAAGAGTAGGTTTCCTACCTCTTAGGAGTTCATAAGGTGTTTTTCCTAGGATGGCTCTAATTAGGATTCTGTTAAGAATGTATGTTGAAGTATCTACGGCGTTACACCAAAACTTTTATGGTAACAATTGCTCATTCAACATAGTCCTACTCATTTCTTGAAGTGTCCTATTTTTCCTTTCAACTACACCATTTGATTGAGGAGTGCGTGGAGCTGAGATGTTATGTGTAATTCCATTGGCATTACAAAACTCTCAAAATTGCACCTCATTATTAAATTCCCTACCGTGGTCGATTCTTATTGACACTATTGTACATCTTAATTGGTTTTGAATTTTCTTACTAGATATTTTGAATTGATCAAAGGCTTCGGTTTTATCTTTAAGGAATCTAGTCCAAGTATACCTAGAGTAGTCATCTACTATGACTAAGGTGTAGCGGTTTCCTCCGTAACTCCGAACGACGGATAGACCGAAGAGATCCATATGAAGGAGTTCTAAGCAATCGTTGAGACTATATTCTTAGCTTTGTGACTAGTGTGAGCTTGTTTACCAATTTTGCAAGCATCACAAAAGTGTTGATAAAACTTAAGCTTAGGTAAGTTTCTAACTAATTCCTTAGATGCTAACGATTGAATGAGACGCATATTAGCGTGATGTGATCTCCTATGCTATAATGTGGAGTTTTCATCAATCGTTGCAAGACAAATTTTGTCTTTTGGCTTATTTTCTAATTTCATCACATATAAGCCTTTCTTCCTAATACCTCTACCTATAACCTTACCATCCTTAGTGATTTCACTATCATGTTCAGAAAAATTTACTCTACACTTATTATCACATATTTGTCATACACTTAGCAAGTTGAATCTTAAGTTATCTACTTGTTCTACATTATCTATTTTGAGAGAGTCATTCGAAATCGTACCTTTGCCAATGATGTTACCGTGAAGATTACTACCAAAAATAACATTACCTTCGTTGTATGCCTTGTAGCTTGAGAAGAGCTTTCGGTTACCCGTCATGTGTTTAGAGCATTCGCTATCCTTTATCCACTCATCGGGTTCCAAGTAGACTCTAAGGCATATCTATTTATTTAAGACAATAACTCAAACATTTGGTCCCTGATATCTCATAGGCCCAAAGTTGTTAGTGCTAAACATCCCTTGCAATAGAGGCAATTGGTTGGGATATGGAAATAGAAGACACATTTCTCATGACATGTAACTTTGACGTTAGAAATTGTTCCAAGTTACGGGAAAGCCATGAGGTTGGTTTTGTCGGCTAACGTTCCTTTTTGGTTGCGGTGTCTTAGGACGAGGATAATTATTATTGTCTCTTCTAGGTGGTGGAGTTTTTGATGTAAAGTTTAGTTTTGAAAATCCAACTCCGGGTTTTAACGATGGCTTGTAAAATTGTTTAACTTCATTATCACTGGCAACTGGAACTTTAACTTTGTTTACCATTATATGTTTTGGTCTAGGACCCAAAACAAATTTTTGAAAAGAAACAGATTTCTCAGAACCTGGTGAACAGACTGGCGGTCCTATAATTGTTTTGGGGGCCGCCCTTATTTAAGGGACCTCCACCAGGGGATGTTTCTTTTTGAGATTTCACAAATTTTATTTTCTTAGTTCCACTAGTTGATATTGAATCCCAAGCCTAATTTATCTTTGAAGGGTTTTTGATTACTCAACATTTCATTTAAGCAATATGTACTCTTTTCAAATTTTGTTAGTTTAATAGCTTCCTCTTTGAGTTTTTCATTTTCAATTCTAAGCAATTAACATTTTGTACATTCGAGATCAAGTCCCTTGTTTTTCTCAAATGTGGACAATTTTTCTTTTAGTTCACTAAGCTCATTTTTTAAGCCATTTCTAACGGCTTTTAATATTTTGTTCTTTGTGATTATTTTTAGACTCATTTTGCATAGTTTGTCATATTCATTATCTAGGGCTAAATCATCTATTGATGAGTTTTCATCACTAAAGTAAGAGGAATCAAAGCATACCTCATTTGACGTTTTAGCTACGAGACACGTTTCGTCTTTAATCTTTTCATCATCTTCTTCATCGCTATCGCTCCAATAACCTCCGACGAATGCTCTTTGGTTCTTGTCTTTCGGTGGTTTTGGACATTCTCCAATAAGATGATTTGGATCATCGCATCTAAAACATTTTTTATCACTTTTGTCGTTCTCGTCATCTCGGCTTCTTTGGAACGTCTTTTTGTCGTTCCGAGGTTGTCTCACGAATCTACCTCTTCTCTTTAAGAACTTCTTGAAGTCTCTAACCGCCATGGCGTATTCTTCGTCTTCACTTCCGGAAGTCGAACACTCCTCATCACTAGATTCTTTCTTAGCCTTTAAAGCAAGAGGTTTTCTTTCTCACTTTGCTTTGACTATTTCAGAATCATTCTTGATGATCATCTCGTGAACTTTGAGTTTCCTGATGAGTTCATCAAGTGACAGTGATGTTAAGTCTTTCGACTCTTCAATCGCCGTGACCTTTGCTCTCCATTTAGGATGTAGAGCCCTAAGAAACTTCCTAACATAATTCTTGATAGAATAACCTTCATCAAGAGCTTTTAGACTAGTAATAATGGTATTAAATCTAGCAAAAGCACTATCTATAGATTCGTCTTCAGAAATGACGAATTATTCATATTGTTGTACCAAAAGTTCGATCTTGTTATCTTTGACATGGTTATTACCTTGATGGGTGATTAACAAAGTTTTCTAAATTTCTTTTTTCGTATTACACATGAAAATTCTTTCATATTCTTATTTTGGCAAAGCATTGTAAATAACCATTTTGGCTTCGTTATTTTTCGCAAGCCTCTTTTTAAGATCATCACTTTGTTTTTCAAAAAGGGTTGTACCTTTCTTATTCTGGTTTTTGGATTTTGTTTAAATAGGTTGGAAAACCACCGTTAGTAATTAACATGCCCAAGATCATGATCTTTTGTGTTAACATATGGTTTCGAATCTATTTTTCCAATAAATAAAACAATCACTTTCAAAAAGTGGTGGTCTTTGCATGATTGACCTTTTTGATATTTGTCACAGATAGATCTCTCATAGATCGATCCAAGCTTTAAAATACAGTATATTTTAAAAATCTTGAGTGACCTCGGCTTCTGATACCAATTGTGGAAACTAGAAGGGGGGTTGAATAGTTTACAGGTTAATTTCCGTTTTAAAATTTTGTTGAATAGTTTACAGGTTAATTTTTATTTTAAAATTTTACTTCTAAAATTTATTAGATCCGAGTATATATTTAACCAACCAACAATGTATGTATCTACTAGATATATCTAAACAAACAATAAGTAAGAATCACAACAATGTAAAGAGGTAAGGGAAGGAACAATTAAACCAAGACACCAAAATTTATAGTGGTTCGGCTACGAAGCTCCTCTTCGCCCTATTCCACTCCCAGAGTATCCTACTCGAGATTTCACTATGTCAACAAGCTCCCTTTAGGGGGAGAAAACCGTTTACACGTCGCTTACGTTGTTTTCTGACACTAAGCTAAATGTCGAGTCCAAATCTTAGCTAGAACCAATCTACAACTTCACAAGTAATACACAAACACAAGATCTACACTATCGGATTTATACACTATCTGATTTACATAACCACACAGGATAATCAATATAGAGATTTGGTTCTTAGAAGAAAGAAGGAGAAATCACTAGACTACAGCAATTTGATTCTTGGCGAATACGAATGTTCTTCTCTTGCACTTGTTAGAGAGGAGAGGATAGATGAGAAAAAAGAGATTGAATCACTTGAAACAACATCAAACAATATTAGTGATCAAGAGATTTAGAGAAAGAAAGAAGGTTTTTAGAAAGAGAAAGAAGACTGAAAAAATTCATGCAAAGAGGTCTGTTTTGAGCTGGAAATAGTATAGTATTTATAGGCAGGAAAACCTAACGGTAACTGCTGACGGTCCCAGATATACATGGGGGCCGCCAGGCCTATCAGGGGGCCGCCATAGACTGACGCTTCCCTTTTTGTCTTTTAGTGGGGAAGGTTATATCTGGTGTGGAAGCTTCCATTTTGAGGGGAAAACCTGATTTGAATTTTTATGTTTAAATAAAACATTTCTTTTACTTAAAAAGTATTTTGTATATACTATTTATTTTTGTAAAAATACTTTTGTGAAAATGTGATGGTTAAGAAAAATTATTTTCTTGATCACTTAAACATTTTTAATGATTTATTTATACATACCTTAAGTGATTCACATTTGAAATGGAAATTTACGATTAATAATTTATAAACGTTTATTTTTATCGTAAACGTTTTTACATTTTGTTATCTTCAAAACATCGAGAGGTCGAAAAATATAAATAACGTCTTTAGACATTATTTGTATTAACAATCTCCCC
>BQNB010020887.1:0-38418 GCA_026074375.1 Tanacetum coccineum | reverse complement strand
CCGGTCCATACTATACGTCATCAATATCTACCGGGTCCCTTTGAACCCCCTAAGTCCGCTCCTGGATAAATCATCTTGATTATGGGACAGAGAAGGAACTGCAGGGGGTTAAATGCATCGATCCCTAAATATTGTGATTTTAGTATTATTTATTTAAGGTGCACATGATCAATGTGGGTTTGTCCGTGAAATTGGGTAAGTTTGGTTATTCATTCGCGGGGTTGTTTCTTCTTCCATTAAAAAAAAACTTTTCTACTCTTAGTGCCTGGGACTAGGGTGTTATCGGGTCGGGTTGTCGGGTTATCGGGTGTATCGGGTCGGGTTGAATCATGTTTGTGAATAAAAGAATGTGATCCGCAACCCGACCCTATAAGGATTCGGGTTATCAGGTTCGGGTCGTATCGGGTTAGGTTATCGGGTCAATTCGGGTTGGCATAATTTTTATGCAAAGACAAAATATCAAACCATTTTAGTTGCGTATAGTTTGGTGAAGAAACAAAATAAATGAAATGGTTAGCGGTTGCCAGAATTTTAAAGTGGTACTAGCAAAGAATTACTGTAATAGAGTAATATAACATTATGCAATGGCGGCTGGTCATCTTCATAATGGTTTCAATTCCAGGCGTGCTCGTGCTTCTAATGAAGATCTTACCCAAAAGATTTCTCATTCGATTTTCGTTACCAACTTCCCTGATTCGGTGAATTCCCGAGATTTATGGAATAAATGTAGTGTTTATGGTACGGTGGTGGATGTGTTTATCCCGGCTAAATTGTCAAAGGTTGGTAAGAGATTTGCATTTGTTCGCTTCATCAAGGTTATTAACCTTGATCGTCTGGTGGAAAACTTGTGTACGTTATGGATTGGTAGTCATCATTTGTTTGCTAATCATGTTCGTTTTGATAGACCCCCTAAACCTTTGGTTACAAAAGCTAATTTTCCTCCTTTGAATGGAGCGCACAAGCCTCACGGTTTAGGGAATAATTAATTCGGGTCTCAAAAGGTTAATGGGTCTGCTGGCTCATTTGTGTCCGCGGTTAATGGGGTTGCAAACCCTTTCATCTCCCCCTCTCCTGCCTTGGTTTTAGATGACGGGTGCATCATTGAACGTGACTTTTCCAAATGTGTGATGGGAAGAGTTAAAGACCTTAACTCTATTCCAAATTTACAGGTCATTCTTGCTGATGAAGGATTCGAGGAGATCAAAGTATATTATCTTGGGGGAAGATGGGTAATGTTTGAATGCAATAAGATTGAAGCTAAGAAGAATCTGATGAAGCACACTGGGATCTGTTCTTGGTTTCATGTGATTCAAGATGTTTCCCAAGATTTTGTTAGTGACGAACGTGTTGTTTGGGTGGATATAGAGGGGATTCCGCTCCATGCTTGGAAACGTGATACTTTCTTAAAAATAGGGAAGAAATGGGGGGAAACGTTGGATATTGAAGAGTCTGCTGATACTTCTTTTGGCCGTAAGAGATTGTGTATTATAACTAAGCATCCTTCGTCCATTCTTGAGACGTTTAAGGTTATTGTTAAAGGTAGAGTTTTCATGGTTCGTGCTAAAGAGCTTTTTATGTGGAATCCTTCTTTTCTCGCTGTGAAGGAGCAGGTGTATGTGTCAGATAACGATTCGGTTCGTGGTGAGAAAATTAATGAAATGCAGTTTCATTCGAGCGATGAAGAAGAGGAGGAAGGAGAATTTGTTGCTAGTGAAGTAGAAGAAGTAGCAGAGACTGTTTTTGAAGATAATTCTGATGCGTCCAAGAAACATAAGCATAATACAGATGATCAACAGTCTGCTGACCCTTTTGAGATTTATAAGTTGCTTAATCGGAACAAGACTGAAGTGGAGATGAGGGATTCGAGTCAATCTTTGCCTCACCCTCCGGGGTTTACACCACTGGTTTCTGAGGTTGAGAAATTCCGAAATCAGCCTAGTAGAGAGAATGGAGATAGTATGAATAAAGAATCTTCATCAGAGATAAGTGTTAAAGTGATGAATAAATCACAAGAAGTACAAGAGGAGGTTTCTTATAATCCAAATGGTCAAAATAAAGCAAAGGAGGGTGGTTCTGTTTTAGGAGTATTAGAAGAGGTAATAAGAGTGGGGCAAGCTATGGGATATTCCATGGAGGGTTGTGAAAAGGATGTCGAATTTATTATTGGGAAACAAGGAGACGATGTCGGTTTTAGATGAACATAATGTCTATCAATATTCAAGGTCTTGGTCACAAGACTAAAAAGGAGTGGGTGAAAGAGTTAACTCTTAAAAACAAAGTAAATTTTATTGCTATTCAAGAGACCAAGATGGAGAAAATTTCTCACATGGATGTAAAGTTTATGTGGGGCAACTCTAATTACGATTTTGTGTATAGTGAATCCTTAGGAAGCTCAGGCGGTATTTTATGTATTTGGGAGGAGACTTTTTTTAGAAAGGAGCATGTTACAATTTCGGATTATTTCGTGGCTATCTATGGGTCGTGGATTCCAAATAAAGTCAAGATTCTTCTAGTGGCGATATATGCTCCGCAGGATCCTAAGTATAGACGGTTTCTATGGGACTATATCTTAATTTTGTTAAGTCGTTGGAACGGTGAGGTTATTCAAATGGGTGACTTTAATGAGGTACGTAGTGTAGCATCTCGTATTTTACGGTCAACATTTTAACCGAGCTCTAAATTCCATTTCAAATTTTTAAGGAAATTATTATTTTGTTTTTAGCCGTTTCAACGAAAAATCGTCGTTTTAGCTATTTTCGAGTCGTGATTTGAACTTTATCCATTTTAGCGTTTGAGAAATCAACGAATGCCTATTTTAAGACTTGCAAGCTTAATTATTTTAATTTTTAGTATTTTTCATCTATTATTTATGTTTGGCCGAAACTGAGACAAAAATCGTGTTTTTATTAAAAATTGAAATTTAACGAGCTAGATTAGTGTTTGGGCTCGAGATTAACAGATGTATAAACGTTTAACGAAGGTGGGCCGAAACCCACTCTTTCTCTCTTGTTGCTCGGCAGCCACAACCCAAAACAAACACCCTTAATTTTGTTTATCCAACCCATGACCCAAGCCCAAGTTTACTTTAATAAAAATTGTTATAAAAAGGAAGCCCACTCCTCTTTTTATGTATAAGCAGAGCCAAACACACACACAAAGATCATTAAAAAAAATAGTTTCCCCCTCCTCTTCTTGTTCTCTGTTCGACACACACACACACACAAAAAACACCAAAACCACCATCAACAATCATTAAATCTCTTCTAATCTACTCTCAAATCATTCCTACATAAACCCCCATCATCCTTTTAAAGATCAAACCACATGCAATTGGTTTTTCTCAAGTTTTGATTTTAAAGATTTTGGGGTTTTAGGGTTTTGATCAAATTAACGCATATTGGAGTAACAAGGGTTTGATTTTAGAAGGTTTGGGCATATTAGAAGGTTTGATTTAGTCTTGGTTTGCTCCTTGTGGATTCGGCAGCCCCTACACACCCATCTAAGGGTTGTGTTTGATCTTTTTCTTTCATCCATTTTGTGTTGTAAGTCATCCTTAAAAACCTTAAATTGTTGTTTAATTTTTATGGAAGTGCATGTGTTTGATTTTGATTCTTTGAGTCATGCATGTGCTTGATATGTTTTGGCTATTGTTTAATAATGTACATATGGTATATTGGCTGTAGATGATGTTTCTAGGATATGTTATGGCATTGCAAGTGAATAATTGGTGATTTGGATAAGTTTTGATGGGGTTTCTAGGTAGTTTTATGGACTGTTTTTAGATCAGTAGCAAAACGTGGCTTTTCCCAATACTTTTTGGCCTAGAGCCTATGAATAAATTACATGGTTGGATAGATATAGTTATAAGGTTCATGTGGCTAATTGGATGGTTTATCAACTCCTCCGGATGAGGGAGTTATGGCCGTTTTACGATTGCTAGTCAAATCTGGAACATCGTTTGGAAAACGAGTTAAACTCCAAGTTAATGCTCTAAAATGTAGGATAGGAAAACTAATCTCAGTAGTATACATCTTAATCTAACTTCTCCAAGTGGATTCACTTTAATAGCTATTACGGTTTGGAAAATACGACAAAATTAGTGTTTGGTAGGAAAATTTGGGACTGCTGCAGACCAGCAGTATAAATGGGTTAATTGCAGCAAACTTTTGGCCTAAGAAGGTCTGGATTATTTGATGGGGTTGTATAAATAAGTTCAAGGTACATGTGTCGAATTGGATAGAGCCATATCTCCTCCGGATGAGTGAGATATGACCGATTTACGGAAAACACGAGTCAGTTCTGAACGATGTTTGAAAAATGGATTTAAAAAACGTGTCGAATTATATTGTTACGATTATTTTCTTACGCTTCTTATATAATACTTGTAAAGTATTATATATTGCGACTTATTCTTTTGTTTGTTTGTCTTTATTATATAATTCACCACATGAATTATATAATTGTTTCTTTTTCATATGTAATATATACGGAATATATTACATACTTTGTGTATTCTTTTCGGTGTATTTTATTTAACCACCCACCAAACTCATCCAACTTGAAACCTCAATCATTTATCAACTTGTCGCGTTGACGTAACCAATTATCGGGGGACCCAAATTCATTATCCTAAGTAGTAGGATATAGCCGTTAAATTAAGCTGCATCTTCTTGGTCGAGCTGTTCTAGTCTCCGTTGTGCTGTGATTATTATTTGCATTTCTGCTAGTTTCTCTGCAACATCAAGGTGAGTTCATAGCCCCACTTTTCTCTTTTAATGGTTTTCTTAAACTATTTTCGGGGTGAGAATACATGCTCGTTTTATTAAGCAACTTATTGATTTATATTACTTAAGCGTTACATGAATGTTTTTACTAAAGCTTTTGCTTATCTACCACATGATTTCTAATACATGTTTGATACATGCTTGTTTTACCGAATAACTTATCGGTTACTACTACATAAGCGTTACATGAATGTTTTTACTAAAGCTTTTGCTTATCTACCACATGATTTCTAATACATGTTTGATACATGCTTGTTTTACCGAATAACTTATCGGTTACTACTACATAAGCGTTACATGAATGTTTTTACTAAAGCTTTTGCTTATCTACCACATGATTTCTAATACATGTTTGATACATGCTTGTTTTACCGAATAACTTATCGGTTACTACTACATAAGCGTTACATGAATGTTTTTACTAAAGCTTTTGCTTATCTACCACATGATTTCTAATACATGTTTGATACATGCTTGTTTTATAAACTGGACACAAGAAACTTTATGGTATGCTGGACCCAAATATGAGGTCAATTGCATGAGTAGTTATTGCCAAAGACCCCACATCATGAACTGTTAATTGCCTATAATGGGTGAGCGCTAGTACAAATAAATAGATCTATTGGGTTTGACAGCCCTGTCCGGGGGTCTGAATCGAATCCTTTCGAGCACCCAGTCAACGGACAATTTGTATTTAGAAGTTAGGTATAAGGCAATAATACCTAGTTATGGGGCAACATGAATTACATACAAGATATGTGTTAACGTCAAGGCTTCGGTGTCATGAGCTCAATGCAATCAAGATTTATACATTGAGGCTGATCTTAAACCTTGTGGTCCACTATTAGAAGCATAGACTTGATTTATTGAAACATTACTTTATTCTTCGATAACAATTCTTCTAAATTGTTGTAAACGCTACTTTTCTTACAGAAAAATTTCTTGAACATATGTCAATACTGCTTTTACTTACAAACCTATGAATTCACCAACATTATATGGTTGACGTTTTTGCATGTATTTTATATCGGTATTATATTGCTAGCTGAGCATTGGGAGCCTATTGAGATCGCTGGAACATTAAAACTTAAAGGACTCGGGATTTTCTCATCACATTCGATAATGCTATGATTATCTTTAAAATAATACATTAAATCATGTTTGAAACTCTTTAACTTTGGTGAAACAGGTAAATTATTGGGACGTAGAGACGACCTGAATTTACTCTGATTTACTTAAATGCGAATGGTGACCTTTTATCAAACGCTCTTTAGAGGTCGTTTACTGTGAGCTTGTACTTTATACAAGAAAGTAGCACCCCAACAGTGGTATTATCCGCTGCGTTGTAGGTTGTATATTATGGGGCGTAGTTACATTACCATCTTTTGTTAAGTTCTTGTAACATAAATCTTGTGAAGAGCTTTTCAGTTACAGTCATGTGTGATTGGGATCATCCTGTAGTCCTTTTACCACTCATCATGGCGGGGGGAGGGAGGTTTTCCCAAGTCGAGTTCCAAGGCAATAGTCTAATTTAATATTAAGGTAATACCTCAAACATTTGGTCCCCAATATCCTCATGGGTCAAAAGTGTTATGCTATACATCCCTTGCAGATTTGATGTAAATTGGTAGGAATGTGGGAATGAGAAGATACATTTCCCATAGGCATGTAACTTTGACGCTTGGAAAATATGTTCCAAGTTACAGGATAATGTACACCAGTGTTGATTTGTCGACCAACTATTTCTTTTTGGTTGCGGTGTCTTAGGACGAAGGATAAATTATTGATGACATCTCTAGGTGGTGGAAGTTTTTGATCTAAGAAAATTAGAGTATTGAAAATCACACTCCGAGTTTTAACAATGGCTTATAAAATATGTTTAACTTCAATATTACTAGCAACGGGAACTTTGACATTGTTTAACTATTAGTGATTTTGGGTCTAAGGACCCAAAAATAGATTTTTAAAAAGACACACTTTCTCAGATCCAGGAGTAGCAGCTGCGGTGGTCTTATAGTTTCTTTAAGGGGCCGTCCTGCAATACTAAGGGGGGCACGCTCATAATTATTATGGGACCATACCATTAGTAGGATGGCCTTTTTCTGAGCTATCAAAAAATTTAATTTCTTTAGTTCCACTAGATGAAAATGCTTCAAGATGAATTAAACCCCTAAACCGTAAACTTATCACCAGAGGAGATTTTTGTACTTAACATTTCATTAAGCAATGTGGCTCTTTCAAACTTGGTTAGTTTAAGAAGCTTCCCTCTCTTATGCTTTTCTTTCACTTTTAAAGCATATGAACATTTTACAATCCGTAGATCACTCCCTTGTTTTTCTCGAGTGTAGACAGACTTTATCCCTTAGAATACTAAGTTACATTTTCTAGAAACCTACTCTTGACTAGTAAGGCTTTTAATTTTTTGTTTTTAGTGATTATCGTTTAAACTCATTTTGCACAGTTTATCATATTCATATTTCTAAACTAAACTCATCTATTGACATTCTCATCACTAGAAGAAGAGGAGGAGTTCGGAACATGTATGGAATAGCAAGAAAATAATCGTCCACAATTCTAATATAGATAGTCGTAAAAGCTCATAGAAATAATCAATGTACAAGTTAGTAAGAAAGAAACCTAACCAGGCCAAAGAACACAAGGAAACCCCATAACTCTAACCCATGAGCCGATTAGTCTATGATAGTATTGTATAACCCTCCACACACATGGAAGAGGGTGTCGGTTGGTTCATTTCTTACAATCAATCAATACTTTCTTCTTGTACTGTTTCTCATGAGAACCTTCCACCCAACCACTTTCTCTCATCTAAGAATTTCTTCCATTTATATATTGGTGTTTATTGATTCCTAGCATACTACAATTGGCTATCAAAGGCCGATCGGCGGATGGTTTAGTCTTGTGTTTGTTTTTGTTTGTTTCATTTTTTTACATACCATACCATTGTTCTTATTTTTTCTTGTGTTCGAAGCTTTTTGTGTACACTAAAGGATCATTTACCTTGGTAAATCTGATCTAAGTATACTTAGGATACAATGGTGTTACAAGTTAAATTCAAGAAAACATCAATTTTGTCAACTTTTTTGTTCGAATAGCTATAAAAATAGTACAATTCTTGATTTTAAAATTTTTGGCTTAAAATCCATAAAGTTTGCATTTTAAGGTACCTATAAGGCTTAGTATTACATAGTTGTATCAAGAAGATTATGGGTAAATAAACGATCAAAAGTGAGTCTTTTAGTGTTTTGAAAAAAATACGAGTTATCGATTTGTTAAGAAAGGCGAGATAACAATTTCTTTGGTAATGGCGAATTAGCAATTTTTCTGGTGACGGCGAATTATGCAAATTGCTTTGGTGAAGGCGGAAATAGAACAAAATTCGTTGCATGGGCGAAATTAACATACTTCCTTCACAAGGCGATTTAGCAATTTACTTTTTTAGACGGCGATTTAAACAGATTCCTTTAACAAGGAATTTCACAACATTTCCCTATCACAGGGCGAGATTTAAACAAAACCTTTACAAGGCGATATTAGTCAGGAACCGACGACGGAAGACAACGAGAATACGAGTATACGAGAAGAAATGACTATAGTTCCTTGAAATGCGTATTTAACAACTCCTTTAACACGGCGAATTAACAACTTTCAAAAGGAGAAAATACATTCACATTTGAACAATCAAATTTGCTAAAGTAAATCATACAACATTACTCTTTGATTTGTAAAATACACGTAAAACACTCCATTGTCTCCCGAGTTTTATCAAGAGATTGTAAAATGGCCCGTGTAGTTTTCAAAGACCTTACAACAAACCCAAAAGAGACAACTAACTAAACAAACACAATTATTGCAATCACAATTACAAATCTCATAAGGATAAATCTCTATCATCAAATCAACATGGGATTCAATTATTCAACTGTGGACAAAAGAATACTCTTGCTGAGTATCAGAATAACGACTCGACGAATGCTGACAAATCATCAGCCTCCCAATCGTTTGACAAAGACGTATATGAATGTCTGGAAAAGTTAAATGGAAATTATAACATGCAAAAATAGAGAGCACCCAAAGAAGAATGCATCTGGGATCATTTGAAAAATGGTCTTAAACATCTCATTTGGCCTACAGTTGGAAGGAAAATTAAGAGTGACCTCAGAACAAAGAATTATGTTGAATTATCTGCTGCTGAGAAAAACATTCAAGCTGATTGCGATATGAGAGGCAACAAATAACATTCTTCAAAGTCTACGCAGCTAAAATCATTCGACCTTGTGAATCATCACAGAAGTTGCTCAAAGATTTATGGACGAGGAGTTAGAATTATTGTTGCAAACGAGGTACCTCTTTGACAGCAAAAAAAGCGAGTGTAAGCTAGTAATGAATTGCATTTGATAAATTTTAACTCACATCAAGGGGGAATACCCCTACATAAGTATATACTTGAGAGTTTACACAGCGTGATTAATGACATGAACAATGACAACATGAACAATGAGAGGCAATTTCAATTAATAATACCAAGGTTCTTAAATAATCTTCCACCTAAATGGAGTAAGTTTGTGACTGAATGTCACAACGCTGTAAAGAGATTATGCATACTCATTAATACCAAACTTGGATCAGCTCATGGCATTATACATTTGAACAACACCACTCCATGCCAAATGAATCTGTCTTCTGATGAACGCAATCAGATCCACTTAGCATTTTTCTGCAATACAGTAGATGACACCGACCTCGTACTTCACACTTATCCGCCTTCATACAGACAATCCTCAGCTTCAGAAAATAGTTCCATCTACACCATGCTCCGTATGGATGCCAATTCATCCAAATCGAACATTACTCAGTCTACTTATTCCATCATAACCTCAATTCAATCATTCATCATTTAACCTAGCATATCCATACATACTTAATAGAATTCATCAAAACCTCATCTTTCCACAATTTCTTATCAAATCCCAAATCAAGCTTCCACACAACCAATGACCTGAGTCACCTCAAGTGGAACTTAGTTTTGTTGTTCTTGTATTCTCTCTAGGAAGATGAATACAATTTCTTATCTCAACAATGGAGAACGGATATTACTAACAACTGCATCTTCTCAAGGTTCCTCTATATCATCCCCTGCAACCAACAATCAACTAGAACTGTCCTCTATTCCAAGAAACCTAGCCACTATTCAAGATGGAAGGGGTTAGCAGTGCAACAACGTTAAAAGGGGAAGACAAAAGGTCAAAGTTATTCTGACAGCTGGGTATAATAGTATGCTACTATTCTGGGGGAAACAATGCAAGTGGACAGGCAAGGTTTGTTAAATGCTACAACTGTATAGGTGAAGGACATATGGCTAGGCAATGCACTCAGCCTAAGCGACCAAGGAATGCAACATGAATAATAGGAATGAATGAAGGCAATGTTAATGTTTGAAAGCTCAGGAAGCTGGGACACACTTTTGGGATGTAGAAGCGAAACACAATTCTTGCATACACAAAGATACAAGATGTTTAGATGGTCAAGCTCTGTTAGAAAATTCATTCCAAACAATGCTGCTTTTTAGATAGAGGATTCTTGATACTTATGATTCTGAAATGTGAAAAGGATAGTCAATCGAATGCAACAATGCGGTTCTCATGGCCAACATTACTTCCAACTAAAGGTTTGATGTTATCTCAGAGGTACCTCATTCTGAAACCTATCTTAATGATATGGAAAATCAAAGTGTGCATGCAATGCAGGATTTTGAACAAACACCAGTTGTGGATGATACATATAATGAGATAACAAGTGATAGCAATTCATTTCCGTACCCAATATTTGCAAAATACACAATAGGCAAGATACTCATTTGCAGGCACAAACGATTCGAAGATTTATCTGTGAAAGAACAAATGTCGAAACAAATGATTAATCATAGGTAAACAAATGGTGAAAATGCTAATAAGGAAACAAAATGTGATGAATATAGTAAACCGCTGACAAGATAGGATATAAAGAACGAGTCAAAACCTTTGAACAACGTCTCAATATTGATTTAAGCAGTCGTGAAAAAATGATTGATTCTCAAATGGATGATATGATTGATTCGTCCGAATACGTATACGTAATATATAGTATAAGGATTAGTCAATAATAGTATAATAATAAGTATTCTGTGAGGATTCTAGAAGATTACTTTTAGCCAAAGTAAAATTCAAAACTTTCCCAGAGACGTATGTACCTCGGCGACGGGAGTATGAAATTAAAGTCCTCCCCTAAGTTTGTGATCGCGTAATTGAATAATTCAAGGTTTTGATTTGGTTTCCTATTTCTACAAATAAACATTTGCTAACAAGTAAAAGCACGTAACCAAATAAAACAATTAACAATTAATCCTAAAAAAACGTTAACGGGAAATTAAAAACGCGTCTAATTTAACCAACTAAGCAAATTTAAACCCTACGAATGCAAATTTAATTTTAATAAATCCTAATTGACTAAAAATAATTTTCAGAAAAAGAATTATATTTTTTTTCTTTTTATTTTATTTATTATGAATTAAAAATGATTTTAATCTAGAAAATTAATTAAAAATAGTAAACTAACTCTAAAAATTCTAGAAAAATTATAAAAAAGTACTTAAGATAATGAGGAATCTATTAAAAATGCTAACTTGAAAATTTGCTTAATGAATAAGCAGTAAATAAGAAAATTTAATAATAAGCACGATAAGACTTTAATCCTAAAAACCTATATCAAAAAATTATGCAACACGAGTATGGGAAGAAAGTCCCCAGAGCAGATGTTGTTTGTGTGTTGTGTTGAGGCGTTGGTATGAATGAGAGAGGTCATGGGTTCGACCCCATAGACATTTTCTTTTAAGAGAAAAAAATTTATTTTAAAATCCTTTTTGCAAACTCTTAAAGAACCATTGAAAATAAGCAAATTCTATAACTAATTTTTTTTCTGAAACTTACTTATAAGCACAATTAAAGCACAACAGAGATACCTGTTAGACTAGCATAACAAATAAGTTTAAACTGGATTTTATGCTTCTAGACTCAATAAGCAAAAAGGGAACTTAATAAGCTAAAACAGGCCCTAACCCTAAACCTAATAAGCAAACCTAATCTTCAAATAAGCAAAACTAACAGCTAAAACATTCAAATAAGCTAATAAGCAAATTGGCTAAAAAGACACTTTGAACAGCCTAAAAGGGCAACTTTAAGCTAATTTTTAAGCTAGTATACCAAAAAGCTAGACCTCAAAACTTAAAAACAGATTAAAGTTTGGCCTCTAATGAACACATAAAAACAAAATATAAAAAAATAGACTAGTAATTGAAGCTATGAAATAAAAGCAAATGAAAATTGACAACTTAACCAACAAAACTCTTTTTGGATATTATAACAAGAATCAAAACTAGCCTATGTTAAGGCCTAGATGTAAGCTATTAAATGTGATAAACAAAATATAAAAACTAAGCTTAATCAGATTAGCATTAACCTAATGAGCTTATGTAATGAAAATTAAGATTCTAAAACAAACTAAAACTAACAAATAAAGACAACTGAAAAGTGGCTTTTTATGAAACTAAAAAAAATGACAGTTGTAACTAAAAACTCAATTGGCAATTTCTTACTTATCCTAACTAATTCTAGTGCATAAAGGAACCAAGACAAGAAAGAATTTAGCAAAATCCAACACCTTAATCAAAATTTAACCAATAAGCCATAAAATGAAACTTAGAATCCACAGATTCAAACCTTTCATTTATTAAACCTTAAATTTGATTTTAAAACTTTAAAAACTTAAAACAACTTAATCATAGACTTATTACAAGCTAATATAAAACTAGACCGAAAAAAGGAAGACCCAAAAGCAACTTTAACGCTAATTTGACCTATTTTGAATCCTAACACCCAAACACCCCCTTTAAGTAATGAACTTGGAATTTAAACTACAGACAAACTGAATTAAGCTGAGAAAAATTAAAAACTGTACAACAAAGACAAAATAAGTACAATTATGCAAATTCCAACACAAATTAAGCTCAAAATAAACAAAACAATAAGCTGAACAGAAAATAAGCAAAGATAACAAGTGAAAAGAATGAGAAATACAGAACTATTACTCCTTTGCCCAGCTAAACAGGGACTATAAAAGCTCAAAAGAGCTTATCTAATAGCTCCAGCTTAAACATACAAAAGCAGGCAAGTCCAATAAGCTCGATACCATGGCTAGCTATTATCCAAAAGCTTAAATCCATTCCCATAAAAGTCAAGGTATAGTAGCAACACCAAAAACAAAAGTCCAGCCGATCAAATACATAAACAAGCTAATATAACAATTAAATAAGTAATTTTGAGAAAACTGATACGAGCTTAGTTTGACAGCTTATTATAATTACATGGAGCAAAATTTAAAGCATTAAGAGTAAATTTTAAGGTAAAATAACCACGAATTTGAAAGAAACATAAATCTATATTAAACCAAATGATTTAAATACTGAAATTACAATGAAAACATAAAAAATATAGCCTGGTAAAACTAAGCTAATCTAAGCTAACCCTACTCTATATAACTCGAGTGTGTGTTGATAGCCTCTCTCTAATTATACGAGAGGTGAAGCTTCTAGGCCTCTAGGACGCTCCCCCACTTCTAATCCAAGCCATTCAATCTTTGTTTGCCCTCCACGCTTTTGATCTTGTCCGTTGAATGCCTTCCACACATGATTAGCCAATGATTGGCCTTGGGATTGCCAACCTGGCATGCCAAAATCGTCATTGCTTGCGTCATGAGCTTCTAGAAAGGTTAATAATCATTTAAGCGGGGTTAATTGGGTATTCGAGGTGCAGGGTAAAATTTGGGACGGAGGGTGAACAGTAAAACCAAAATTCCCGCCCATTCTTTTTTCTTTTCTTTTTATTGTTTGACCGAGTCGTGTAGAGGGTTGACTTGGGCTTTCGGTTTCATGTTAGAAGGATTTTGGGCCTATGGATATGTATTTGGGCTTTTAGGCTTTTATTATTTAGGGTTTGGGCTGACCCGTAAAATACGGGTACGCCTTCGGTTTTAGCTTTTCATACTCTTTCCATCTCGTGTTCGTTTTTGTCCCATTTTGGCCTTCTTCATGTGATATTTGAAATATCCGCACCTACACATCACAAAAGACAAAATACCACTGACAACCAGCATAATTTTGCATTATTTCATCTTTTTATGTCATTTTTTATATAAATAAAAAAACGGATATATGAGATTCTCACATATACAAAATTCCCCAACTAAGTGATTGATGTGTCCATCGAACGCAATATTATATGCTCAAAACCAAATACGTCCAAAACCTCCTCCAAACTAATCCTTTGAAAAGTAGCAAAGTCTTTTGTGGGGAAAGTTAAGAAATCACAAGTTTTAAAACACCCCGTTTTTCCATTTTTCAAATATTTTTCCATTTTTATGATTTTCATAATTTCCAACTTACAACTATTTATGTGTTTACATAAATTTCTTGGCTTTCATTATTCATTGATAACTTTTAGGATCACGGAACAAAAAGCACAAAAAGTGTCCAAATGGATAAATTTATCGTCCCCGACTTTCACCTCTCCAAGCCAAGCTTAAAAACAAGATCATTGTAAATTACAAGTTATGATGCTAACACTACTCATAAAAGCTAATTGTGTACTTACTTTTCCTCCTATATTCCTAATTTTGTATCTCAATATTTTATTTAAGTCATATACCCCCGAGAAAGGCTCTTTAAGACATTATTTTCGATACAATATTAATTCCAAAAATAAAGCAGAACGGTTAAAACGCAATAATTAGTTCCTAGCCCTTTTCAAAAGATCAAATGTCATCAAAATTAAGTCCACATCGAGGCAACCAAAATTTGGCTTTTATTAGGCTACAAGGTACCATTCATGTCATATACCCTAAGGCTCTTTAAGACATAAATGGACCAATCTTATTTGCACCATATACCCTAAGGCTCTTTAAGGTACAAACAAGATAAAAATTAAGCAACAATATCCATTTCATATACCCTAAGACTCTTTAAGGGATAAACAAAATATTTATTAATGTGATACATTTTGTATGCCAAATTAAGTATTCCTGATGTGTACTCATCTTAATCACAAAGGAACTAAAGAAAACTTCCATTAACTACTTATTAACCAAAAAACCGCACAACTCTATTTATTAAACAGTTATATATAAAGGTGAAACAAGCTAATTAGAGAAAAAGGCACAATTAACACTTATGAGCCTTAAAGAAATCCAACTATTCTATGTTTAGCATCAAAACTTATACTCTACTCTATCATCTCTTGTTCTTCACAATTTAAAATTTCTAAGAAAGAAACACCTAAATACTTAGCCTAACGAATTAAGATTGACACTTTAACAAGTCACATAGACTGGTAACAATCTCAACTCTAATAAATCGAACTTCGCATATTTAAAATCAATTATGAGGACTTGCAAAGTCTTGACTTTTTTAAGCTAGACTTGCGTTTTATAGCTCCTTGTATAAAAGATTAGCAAAATCAATCTATTTAAAGTTAAGGAGAAAGCTAAGATATAAAACCGGTCGGGTCAAAATTTACTTTTCATTCTCACCAACGGAAAGCCTACATTCGTGTCAACTATTTTCTATTTTTCATCATTTTTTTAAATGAAGACAATTAACTAGATATTAAGACTTAAAAATTTAAAATTTTTATAGGAAAACGGGGTACGTGAGAACAACGAGAAAAGGTAGGTAAGATCATATCGAAGATATACTACCCCATACTAAAATCAAACATTGTCCTCAATGTTTTCTAGTCTAAGACTTAAAAACCCCATACTAGAACTCAAAAAGTCGAATGCATAATCCAAGCGTGGAAAAAGTATTACAAAAATCTTAAGCCGTTTATCAAGTATGCTAAAAGATAAATGTTAGTCGATAATAATCTAGGATATCGGATTTCCCCAAACTAATGGCAAGCAAAGGCTAGGAAGCTCGAGTGGACCGGGACAAAACACCGAACACGAGAGTCTTCAAAAATTTTGGGTTAATCCTACAAACAATCACAAGTACAAACAACAAGAATTGGAAGAGTACAAGCCTCCTCACATCACATTAGAAATAAGTAAGAAGAAAAATGGATAAGCATGGGGTGCCTCCCACGAAGCGCTTTGTTTTTGGTAACCGAGTCACATAGCTTGACTCGATCCCCGCATTAAGTTGTCCATGGGAAAAGCAAATGGAAGAGAAAATCTCAATCGGGCTTTCATTAATGTTTGGATAAACATTAAAGCACATGAAAGTTCCATCCCGATGAGATGCCACCGGCTCTAAGTGGAGATGTCGGGGTCAAAAATGGTGTCTTCACTCCCGGTGGAGAGAAGTAAAGGAGAAACCTTAGGGTAGGTGAAATACGGTAGAAAAATTCGAATGATAAATGTGAAGGGAAAGTAATCGTCATCTTCAACATTTGAAAAAACATCAATCTCACCCCCCTGGGTCAAAACATTCATCTTCGTTTAGCTCATCAAAATCGTTCTTCACGGTCGTATCGGGCTCAACGTCAAAGCAAATCTCAACATCCGGTGGTTCCGGAGGAGGACAAGGAGATGACGGATTATTAAAATGATCAAGGTTAGATGACTCCATTTCAGAAAGGGGAAGGGGATCATTGCTAAGTAATTCTTCAAGAAAACGGATATCCCCTTCCGAGTCATAGTCGTCATTCTCAATGCCCGGAGGCATCGAGTCATCGGAAGCAAGAAATAAATCGATCTCCTCCATATGAGAGTCACTATCCTCAACGGGGATAGGAGATGGAGAGGGAGACTCGATAATCGTATCAACATTTTCATAATTACGTTCTTCCGGCTGTCGTGGAGATGAATTATCATACGACAAATTCTCAACAAGACGGATTTGTTCCTCTAGATCAAAGTCGGCTTCCTCAATTCCCGGTGGAATTGGATCGATATGAGCGAGTTCACCGGAGAACTCCTCGAGAAGATAATCAAACTTAGGAGAAGAATCAATCAAAGTATCTCGATTAAGCAAAGATTCGATAAGATTAGACTCGGCATTAAAGGAATGCGGATCTATCTTGGTAGAAATGATTTCTTCATCATCAAAAAGAGGGTTCGAATACATTTTGATTTTTTTTTCAGAACGTCCTCATTAGAAAGTGACTTGTCATCACTAGAGGTGAAATTGTCATGAGAATCAAAAAGAGGATTAGAGAAAGTCGTAAAATCATCACAAACTGCCATATCACACTCACTTTCATTATCGGAAAAATCCTCGGACTCACTTGGGATTGGGACAAGGTTCTCAACACTAGACTTTATTACTTTGTCCGATTCCGTTTCCGAAATAGTGTCAAGATGCTTATCCCCCATACTTAGAGAGTACTCAGGTTCTTCAGTTGGTAAGTTTGGTGTGATTGCTTTAGGCTTCCTATATATAATAGTATACTCATCATCATCAGCCATAGGAAAATTCCAATTTAGAAGAAAACTTTGAGCTGCCGGCTCCTCCTGCTCTGCCTGTTTTGGTTGAATTCCCTTAAGAATCTGCAAATCTTTCATAAGTTTAAGTAGCAATTCTTGCATAACTTCAGGTTGATTCTGCTCTTCTTCCATAGCTTGCTTAATTTTAAGAAATCTCTCCTCAGCTAGCAATAAAGCCATGCACTTTTCTTCAGGAGGTATATGATCATACTCCTTTAAAAAGGCTTGAATAGTTTCCATTAAGTTTTCTCTAGCTTGCAACATTTCCGTATCCGTTTCTTGAGGAGGTTGATGAATTACGGGAAACTGCGGGGGTTGATATTGGTCAAAACCGGAATAAATCGGATTATAACAAAAATTAGGATCATAATTTTGGTTCATCGGTTGACACTGAAAATTTTCATGAAGAACCCCGCAATTTTCACAAGGAAATTGTTGTGGCTGACTCGGAAAATAATGTAGAGGTTGGTTAAATCCAAAGTCTTGATTGTAACAGGGACCCTGATCAAAGATGGGTGTGTTCCCTGTTTGACAATCAAAGCCCGGATGAGAGTTCCCTCTCACAAAATTCACACGAGTTAAGTCTCGTATTGGATTGTGGAGGTTGGTTAAGAAGTTCGGTGTTTTCATTATAAGAATAAGATTTGGTCACTAGACAAACTTATTTTCGGATCCTACACTGCTACAGCTCAGACAGTTTCCACCATTAAATGGACCTCCACAATACGAGCAACCAAAATGGTTATACGAAGACATGTCAAAGAATTAAACGGATAAGAGGATAAAGAAGATAAGAATTAAATATAATAAGAGGATAAAGAAGAATATTTTTAGATTTTTAAAAAAATAATATATGAGAAAAGAAATTAAAATAAGAAAGAAAAAATATTTTTGGTAACCGAAAATCAAACGTGCACGGTATCTCTCTAAAATAGCGTACAAGATAGCGAGGAGTTGATAAACGCACGCAATAGAATAACCATTCTCCTTTTGGTGTAAGTTTGATCAAACCCGCCTTAAACTTCCCTTATAGCACGTAATCTAAAGGTGAGCCGTAACAACGATTAACAAATGGTTATTTTTAATATTAAAATAAAAGAAAATAGAAGTGTAAAATATTTTTGTATTTTTTTATATTTAAAAATATTCACAAACGAAAAATAACTTCACGGGGAAGGTTCTTCAAAACACTAATCTTCGAACGAAACGCGAAATTCGTACACACTTCCCCGACAACGGCGCCAAAAATTGATCCCGTCCGAACACACTATATATAATATAATATATAAGTATATAAGGATGTAGACAGTTATAGTATAGTAAGTATTTTCCGTCGGATTCAAGATAAACGCTTTTAACCAAAACGTTCCTATAAAAACCTCCCGGGTCTTTTTCCCTCGACGAAGCGTGAATTAAGAATCGTTAAGTTCGTGATCGCGCATTTTGAATGGTCTAAAAGATTTTTGATTTGGGTTTTCTAAATCCTACTAAAATAAATGACAAGTAGATAAATGCACGAAAACAAGTAAATAAGAAACAAAAATTAAACACGTAAGCATAAAAACGTAAACGGGAATTAAAGAAAAGCGACAATTAAAACCTAAATTAAACCTAAAAATGATTTTTTAACTTTTCCTAATCCTAATTACTAACTTGTAAGAAAAAGCTAAGGAAATCCTAAACCGAGGGTGCGTAAAGTAAAAAATGAAGAAAACGAGAACGGGAATCAAATCCCGTTCTTTAAAAAGTAAAATTATAAATTTTTAACCCTACGAGAGTAAATTTAAATCCTAAGCCTAAAATATAATAAAAGAAAATTTTATAAAAAAGAATTTTATTTTTTTGATTATTTTTCTATTTTTTTATGAATTTTTAAAGTTTTTAACAAAAATAAATGATTAAAAATACCAAACTTTGAATTAAAAAATTTAAGAAAATTACTAAAAATAGCTGATTATGAGTAGAATGCAGGAAAAATAAAAAATCCTAAAATGCTAAACTCAATAAGCCGGGAAAAAGCAAAAAAGCACACGAAGTGCTTATTTATAAAAGAGACTCAAAAAGGTGATAAAAGAATTAAAGGTGCACCTAGACGTAAAAGTCCCAAGGACGCAGTGGTGAGTGTGTGTGTTGAGGTTTATAAAAGGTTGAGGAGGGTTGAGGTCAGGGGTTCGAGCCTTCCTCACCCCTGACTTCCCCACTTCCCTTTTTTTCTTTTTGCAAAAACTTTCAAAAGCAAAGTTGTAAAACAGCTCAAAATAAGCAAATTTAACAAAATAAGCTTTTTATGAAAACCAACAAATAAGCCAGAAAGTAGCTAAAAACTTTGACAGATACTACTTAAGACTATTTTGGCTTTTTTTTCAAAACTAAAGGAACAAATAAGCTAAATTAAGCTAAAATTTAAGAACATTAAGCTACTACTACCCTAAAGCTAATTTAATTATGCAGTCGAGCTTAGAAACAAGCCAAAAACTAAGCCAAAGCGATTTAGTCAAATAAGTACTTAACTAAAAATTTCAAACAAACAGCCCTTAAGGGCAACTTAGATCTTATTTTTAAAAGTAGATGGAACCTTAGGAGAACTCTAGCTTAATCCACTTAAACCTTGACCTGTAACTACTTAAAACACTTTTTAAAAACTATTTTGCAATTCAAATGCTTAAGGAAATTGTGTTAGGATTCACATAAATGGAACCCGAACATAAGAAGCCTTCGGTCACTCGAAGAAACATAGACAAAATCTAGCTCGTTTAGTTGATTAATTAATTAATGTTTATTATGTATACGGGCCAAGATGTAAAAAGCCCAAAAAGAAAGCCCTCAAAGGCAAATCCTAGTTAGTATAAATACACCTAGTTTAGTCAAAATTAGGTTAGCTACTCCATTATTATTTTTCATCTTAAGGGTTTGTAGCAACTCTTGTTTTTCTTTCAATCAAAAGTTCTTTAATGTTAATCTTTTATTGCCATTGATCTTGTGATTTCATCCATGGAATGATCTAGGGATCCTACAATTGGTATCAAGAGCCTACAAGATTGATGTATTGATTTGGTTTATATTTCTTTTGTTATTGATTTCGACAAAAGAAAAAGGTTTATTTGAGTTTGATTATTTGTTTGTGTTTTGATCTTGATTACAAAGATGGTTTTATGTTTAATCAATATATTAGAACCATCTGTTAGCAATCAACGATCTCGTGTTTTTTCTTTGTTCAATTTGTTTTGGTTTTAAAAGTATCAAAAAATACGTAGCGATCGAACGAGTTCTAGTCGTTTCGATCGAACGAGTGGAAATCTAGCAAGGTTCGAACGAGTTCAGTCTTAAAAGATCGAACGAGTTTTGTCTTAGAGGATCGAACTAGAGGTTCGAACAAGGGATCGAACTAGGGGAAATAAAGGAGGATCGAACGAGGGGTAATCAAGAACAATCGAACGAGTGACCTCCTACATCAACCGAACAAAGGAATCGAACAAGGACGATCGAACAAGCAATCGAACAAGGACGATCGAACAAGCAACCGAACAAGGACGATCGAACAAGCAACAAGGACGATCGAACAAGCAACCGAACAAGGACGATCGAACAAGCAACAAGGACGATCGAACGAGACGATCGAACAAGCGGATCGAACTAGACGACCGAACAAGCACCTCGACCGAACCAGTTTTTTTTTCTTCAAGGACCGAACTAGCAATAATCGAACAAAAACAAACTCAAACACAAATCAAACAATTCAACAATCACTTACGATCAGATCATTACTAAACAAACTTATTCAATGGCATCCAATGAAGAAACAAATGCTGCAGGTACCGATACTCGTCCTCCTATGTTGGTTGAAAGTGACTACGATTCTTGGAAAGATTTCGTATACACAGTACTTCGGCAAACCCAATGGCAAGCAGATATGGAAATCTATCCAGGATGGCCCTACACCTCACCCTATGATCACTGATCCTCCACCTACTGATTCTGCTGCTGTGCACCGAGGAAGAAACTTGATTCTGAATTCAGTGAAGAGGAAAACAAACTTGAGATGGCTGATACTCAAGCTGAAATCATTCTCAGTCAAGGTCTTCCTAGACACATCTTCAACAACCTCAATCAAACAAGCACTGCAAAGGAGATTTGGGATAATGTGGAGATGCTCATGCAAGGATCAGGTAGGACTATTCAACAAAGGAAGGAAGATCTGTTTGATGAGTACGAACGCTTTCGTGCTATTGGAAACGAATCAATTCATGACTACTTTGTGCGTTTCCACAAACTTGTGAATGATATGAAGATTACTCAGCTCAACATTCCAACTCATCAGATGAACACCAAGTTTGTCAACAACCTTCCGGCGTATTGGGGTAAGTATGTGACTAATTGCAAATGAACATGGACCATCTCAACCACACCCTTATGTTCATATCTATACTCATCCAAAGCCTATGACCTCATGCCAAAAAGACGCTCAAGAAACGAGCAGTCTGACAATATATTGATCCCACTGGCTATTTGCTCATGACCACAACTGCCCCTGATCTTTCATCACCCTCAACGCCAGTCCCTCAACATACTAGCTCATCTCCGAAATGACGCATTGATGGCCACTATGACATCCGATTGCAAATCTCATAAGTGGTTTCCAAAACATTTCCCCCCCGACCAACAACACCTCCGGACTTCCTCCAACTCAAGGACTCATGCTACGTGCATGATGTCACTTGTCACTGAACCAGTTCAGAGGAAGGCTCCACGGGTAAGACTGTAATACAGGTGCTTCGAGGTAAGACGGTAGATGTTACAACTGCAAGAGAAGACAGTTTGCTAGGCAGTGTAAAGAACCCAAAAAGAAACTGGACACTCATACTTCAATAGATAAAGCCTTACTGAGGAAGCTAAATGAAAAGGTTATGTGTTAGATGCTGAAGCAATGAAGCATTCCTCGCTGATGTGGAAAGCCACCGAACCTTATGATTCAACCTCAGGCACTGAACTACAACAAACATGTTTCAAGCCAATCATGAGGATGCTTATGCTCAACTGGATGAAGGCCCAATGCGCAGTCGCTTTCTGCCAACTTGTCATCCACTAGTGCAACCAACAATCCAGTCAATGAGGTACACTCCAATGTTCAATCAAATCTTTGATAATGTGGATTATCAGTTGAGTCAGGAGATGCACCAGGAAGAACATTTAGACTCCGATGCTGAGACTGAGATTGATGACAATACGATCCCGTATCATCAGTATCTTCTTGACACTGAAGCCCAAAATGTTCCAACTGAGGTATCTGCTGACACATCTAATAAGGTATCTATGATTGCCATCTTAACTGACTTGCAAACCAACTAAGTCGGACATCTAAGGTTGTAACCAAGAAAAATGTTGGAAATCCGAGACCTATAAAAATGATCTTGCGCAATGCAAGCAAGAAATATTCGTCTAGATACCAACAAGGTCAACTTGATCTTGAAAACAAGTTTAGACAGAACAAGACCCAGTGATTCAGCGTAACAAGCGTAAAACGCTGAACTTGTGCAAGAAAACGATTGCTTAAATCCACTCTTTCATGAAAAGAAAATCGAATTGCATTTTTACAATCTGAAAAGGAAAAGGATTTTGTCTGAAAAAAGGAACTAGCAGATAGTTATCTAGATGAATAGTTTGTATTACAGAATGCTAACAAAGTTTCAAGAGATATGTTGCAAAGAATTTAACATGCCAACACAAACATATTCCTTGGGCTTTCAAAGAAACCTAAAAAGGAAACCAATGACTTGCACAAGGACATCCTAGGCACCCGTAACCCAGGTCTAGGTTATATGGCCAAGCGTGCTCAACCTGTTTTGTATGATGCTGATACCCTTTTGCATCCTAATCACCACCCTGTTAGTATATGGGATAGTGATGATGTCTTGGTACACCAAGTGGTTAGCATGAAAAAGATGAACGAAAAACCAGGGCATGTTCGACCCAAGAATGGCTTCTATGAGAAGTTAAATGCCCTTATGTTCGTTCCTCAGAAGGAAACTATCTGAGATCATCGTATTGGCATTCTGCCAACTTAAAAAAACAAAAAAAAAAAAAAAAAAAAAAAAAAAAAAAACGAAATTGCTAGTCAAGCTAGTAAATCAGCCACGCCTGCTACTCCTTTTGTTCGTAAAAGTCGACCTCCAAGTCAAGTTCTGGCCAGTCTTCGAAATGTTAATGCTGTTTTTCCTCAATTTGAAGGTATCATAAAAGAAAGAACAACACAAAGACCAGACTATGTTTCTGAATGGTGTTTTGATTATGCAAAACAGTTTGTTGAACAACAACTGGTACCATTTTACGACCATTTCAAAAAACATATCCAAGCTGCTAATGATACATTTTTCAAAGAGATAAGAGAATTTGAACAGATTTTTGATGAATTGGAGGCGGAAATGAACAATGTGTTCTTGATAACAAGAACCTTACCATAGAGAAGTAAAATACTTTTAATCCGAAATGATGGCTTAATTGCTGAGTGATTAGAAAAAGGATATCGCTCTATTGAGCATACTTCCATTTTGTTGTCCCCCTATTCGAATTGCATTGCGAAGATCTTAGATCTGCCATGCGATAGGAACACACTAAAGTTCTTGAACTTGAAGCTGAATTTCAACAGAAACAACTCTTTATTGAATATGAAAAACTTTTGCCTTTCCTCGAACAAAATTATGTAGTTTACAACATTAAATTTCAAACTATAAACAGTCATAACACTTCTAGTGCCTCCAATGCAATTTTTTGAAATTAACAAGTAAAGACAAACAGCTCACGGGAAAGAATGAACACTATCAGAATTTAGATGCTCAATCAACATCAATGAAGGTGTTGAATGTAGGTCCAACTAAAGGTAGTTGTGATCAACAGGCCTTTAGAAACTGACAGAATTCATTGAAAGATACGATTACCTCCCTTATGATTCTTAGAAGTTTTAAAAACATCGTTTTGAAACCTGGTGTTTCATTCGATGTTTTAACCCTTGAAGAAGACAAAGATTTCCATTTATTGTTGAAACTCGGTGTTTCATTTTGAAAAATTCTTTTCTAAATGAATGGAAACCTTACATCGTTCACTTTATTTAAAACTGAATTATCTCTTTTACGCATTAAAAACATTTCACTTCTTGAATACATGAACGGTTTGGAAATGTTTTCTTTCTTTTCCACACTTGTTTTGAACTTTCATTTTTCACATGATTTTGAGAAGCAAATGTCTTGGATTAATTTTGTTTCTTTAAATACTTCTTATATTATTGCAAAGAATAAGTAGTAAATTGAGAAACCTTCTTCGAAATCGGCTTTGAAAATTTACCCGTGTAAATATTTTTCGAAACATTCACTTTTGGAATTGATTTTATGAAAACTTGAGAAAAACCTTTTTCTGTTTTATTGTATCAAACAATCTTTTGTAATGCATTTTTAAATCATCGTTCTCTTTTTTAAGTTTTTCATAATAAGTTTCATATTTCTCTTTCAACACATTATATGATGTTCTCAAATCATGGTTTTTCTTTCACAACGAAGTGTAATTTTAAAATGCCATTTGCGACTTTAATAAAGCATTTTGTTTTTCAAGATTTGTAAAATACGTCTAAAATTTATTAGTTCTTCTAGAAAGCTCTATTTTGACATCATCAAAATATTTAACTCGTTGTGCTAAAACATTTTCCAACTTTGAAATTTTAGTCTCAAACACCTTTTTCTTTTCATCAAAACATTTCAGTTTATCCCCCATTTCCTATACAAGTTCCAAATACTTTTTCTCAAACATTGAACTTGGAATGGAAATCTTTGAAACGTTTGGTTCGTATTCTTTCTCGATCGTTTCAATCATTTTCTCAAGAGAAGTATCGTGTTTTAAAAACTTAAACTTTGTTTCAAGTCTTTGTTTTAAAACATCATCTGAAGCCAACAAATCATTATACTCTTTTTGCACCGAAGAAGACATTTTTTAGGAAATTCATTTTTAACCAAAAACATTCGTTTATCTTTTTCAAAAATAACAATTTGTTGTTTCTTCTCTTGATTTGAAATCTGAAGTTTCTCCAGAAGTTTCGAAACTTGAGATTTCATGTAACAACCGCGTAATTTGAGGTCAATACCCAAAACCAAACTTGCGACATATGTGACTCTTTTAAATATTTGTTGAGTCATTTTTATATGGTCATGTTATTTTATGTGCTAAACGTTTATTTTACAAGGAACCCTAGTTTTACGAACGTACCTTCGACATAAGATCCTAGTTAACGGTCTTAACGACTAACGATATGCTCAAGTAAAATTATAATAGTGTCAATAACTCTGAAAAAGTTAGTTTAACTAGCTTGTAAAACTACACTTAAAACTTTTATTTTAACCTATGTACACATTTTTACTTAGTGCACACTTAATGCTTACACTCTTTTACCAATTTGCCTACAACTATGTACAAATATACATACAAGAGTATTTTGAAACAGCATTTTACTGTTTCAAATTCACTCGAAAATCTAAACCTCACCCAAGTCATCAATAAACAATCACTTAAGATCAGATCATTCATAAACAAAGTTATTCTTAATGGCAACAAATGAAGAGAAACTTATGATCATCTCTAGGCAATGGATACAACAAACATGTTTCAAGAATCATATGATTGGATGCATATGACTCAGGACTTGTGGATGATAGGCCCCAATGCTGCTGTCGCTTTCTATGGCCTACTTGTCATCACCAGTGCCCACCAACTGTCA
Source organism: Tanacetum coccineum (assembly GCA_026074375.1). Classification (NCBI taxonomy): domain Eukaryota; kingdom Viridiplantae; phylum Streptophyta; class Magnoliopsida; order Asterales; family Asteraceae; genus Tanacetum; species Tanacetum coccineum. The sequence goes on along the minus strand of BQNB010020887.1, from coordinate 12,348 downwards.
AGTCAATGAGGTACACTCAATGACAATCAAATCTATGATAATGTGAGATTATCAGTTGTGTCAGGTGATGCACCGGGAAGAACTTTAGGACTCCGATGCTGAGATGAGATTGATGACAATACGATCCCGTATCATCATTATTTCTTGACACCGAAGCCCAAAATGTTCCAACTGAGGTATCTGCTGACGCATATGTTTAAAGTTTCTTAGATTTGCCATTCTTAACTGACTTGCAAACGACACTGGACGGACATGCTTGGTTTTAACCAAGAAACAATGTTGTGAAAGCGAGACCTTTAAAAATGAGGCTTTTTCAATGCAAGCAAGAAATATATCGTCTAGATACCAAAAGGTCAATCTTGATCTTGAAAACCAAGTTAGAAGGAACATTCCCATAGTGATTCAGCGTAATAAGCGGAATCGCTGAACTTGTGCAAGAAAACGATTTGCTTAAATCCAACTCTTTCTAGGGAAAAGAAAAATCAATGAATTTTTACAATCTTTATGAAAAGATAAAGACTTTATCTGAGAAAAAAAAGGATCTAGCAGATAGTATTAGATGAAATAGTTTTGTTTAAAGCACTGCTAACAAAGTTGAAGAGATATGTTGCAAAGATTTTAAATGCCACAACACAAACTATTCCTATGCTTTCTATGAAACCTCTAAATCCGCAAACGTGACTTGCACAAGGACCTCTAGGTTACCGTCAACCCAGGTCTAGGTTATATGTGCAAGCAGTGGCTCAACCTGTCTTGTACGATGCTGATACCTTTTTCGCAATCCCATCTCACCACCCCAGTTGTATATGGGGATTAGTGAAGATTGTCTTGGTACACCAAGTGGTTAGGCTATGAAAAGATGAGTGACAAACAGGGACATCGTTTGACCCGCAATCGGTTTCTATGACAAGCTTAATGCCATGATGGTGGTTCCTCAGACAGGAACTATCTGGAGATCAGGTGGTATTGGCTGTCTGTACTCAAGAAAACTTTGCTAGTCAAGCTAGTAATCCATCATCCCTGCTTACTCCTTTCGTTCATAAAAGTCGACCTCCAAGTCAGTTCTGGCCAGTCTTCAAAAATGTTAATGTTTGTTTTTCTTCAATTTGAAGGTATCATAAATGACGAACAACACAATAACCACTCATATGGTTTCGAGATGGTGTTTTGATTATGCAAAACAGTTTGTTGAACAACAATTGGTAACCATTTTACGACCATTTCAAAAAAAAATCCAAGACTGCTAATTTACATTTTTCAAAGGAGGATAAGAGAATTTGAACAGATCTTTGTATGATTTGGAGGCGGTAAGTATGTACAATGTGTTCTTGATAACATGAACCTGACATAGAGATGAAAATATTTTAATCAAAAATGACTGCTCTTAATTGCGGAATGTTTAGAAAAAGATATATGCTCTATTGTGCTTACTTCCGATATTGTTGTGCCCCCTAGTTCGAATTGCCTTTGCGAAGATCTTAGATCTGCATGCGATAGGGAACACACTAAAGTTCTTGAACTTGAAGCTGAAGTTTTAAAACAACAAAAGATGGTCATTGAATCTGAGAAACGTAACTCTCATTTACAAAAGACCCATATTGATTTACAACTTAAATTTCAAAACTATAAACAGTGCATGTACATTCTAGTGCATCAAATGCTATTTTTAAATAAATATGTTAATGAGATCAGCTTAAAGAACAATGACACCACTATCAGGAATTTAGATGCTCAGATCAAACATATATGAAGGTGTTGAATGTAGGTTCCATGATGGTAGTTGTTGGACCAACAGGCACTAGGAAAACACTGATAGAATTCAGTTGAAAGATACGATTACCTCCCTTAGGATTCAGCTAGATGGCCTTAAGGTAGAAAACGTGAGTCTCAAAAGAAGGTATGATGAACTGTCAAAGGCGAATACTCACTCACGTACTGCGTACACTGAAAAGCTTAGTGCTTTAACTTCTGAGATTGCCAAACTGAAAACTGAGTTGAGTGGCAAACAAAAAGAGTGGTGGATTCTACGCCTCCTGTGGAAACCCCAAAGTACTTGCTTCAGGGATGTATACCAAAAGTTCAAAGTACATTCCACCTCCAAAAAGAGCCAATTGGGTGAAACCAACCCCGTTGCCTAAGAAGAAGCAAGGTACTTTTTCAAGAACCCCCCAGGACTTCAAATAGTCACACACAGTAACCACCAGGGCAACAAAACAGAAAGCTAATGTTTTCTATAAAATCTGTCACTGCATAGGAAACCAAAACCGTGCCACTGCATCTCGCAAACTATGCAAAGTGCCACACTTGGAACCATCGTATCTTGCCCTTAAAAGTGTAATGGAGGAGAGCAGCAGATCACAATTTGGGAAGTTGAAGTTGTTTTTCCTAATCAGTTTGTGGATTGTTCTTTGAAGTCTGTGAATACCAAAACCCCCCATGCTCAAACATAGCTTGTGATCCATACTAAGTAGGTTTGGAATAAGCAACCAGAAATCATAATGTGAAACACTACTAAGACCGCTTGGAGACCAACTGGAAAGATGGTGGGTCTAGTGTTAAAGCCTCTGTGGAAATAAACCCACTGGACGACATTTTGCGTTGTCTATGATAACTGTCCTTTTACTAGGATAGTGGAACCATTGTTGAGCTTTAGTACTTAACCACCGGGTCTCCATGTAGCGTTAGTTTCTAGTTCAAAGTTACTAAGATCTCTAGGTTCCCCGATTGCAAACTTGAGTGATCGAAAGGCTGGTTTCATGGGGATATTATGGTATTTTTGGAATGCTAACAGCATTGTATCACTCGTGTGTTATTATTTATAAAAGAAAAATGGGCTTGCAGTTATTTCAGACTGTAACCGGTCCTAAACCAGGTGTCTTACATGTACGTTTTCAGTGCATTATTTCTTCTACAGACAAGAAGTTGTCTAAGACCCGAACAATTTTTCTCATAAACAATTTGTTTTATCAAACATGTTCGGGGTTGACCTAATCAGACTGTCGGACTTTTGCTCTTTAATAGGAAACCCGGGTCATAGGTTGGGGGGGAGAATCAGTACTACTAACAGTTTTTGAAGGTCAAATGGACACACTGTTGCTGATTCTATTGGAGAAAGATTGAAACAACCAACTGCTTACAACTTACGACAGATTGCAGTATCATTCCTGTCTGGGTATTCTAAAGATCTTGTTTCAATTACTCACTTGATTTTTTGTGCTCTTTCACCTCACATCATACTTTGAGGGGGAGATTGATACATTTTAAGTCCCTTCTAGATCAAAATCATTCACAAGTTTCATACTTTGCTTCGGCGGTGAGAAAATGTGACTTAACATGTAAAACGGATAATAATGATTGATTGAATTCTAAAATTGCTTAAGTCCTATCCCATGCATGTGTAAACATCTTTTGATTAACGGACCGCACATGTGTTGGGGGTGCATAAGTGTTAATATGATCAAAAATGTCAATAGTACCAAAAGTTATTGTGTTATACACCGTTCTTGATAAATGACAAAGAAATCTTTTGTTTCATGTTCGTGAATGTGCTTCTTACTGGAATGCTGAGGAATGAGATGTTGTTTCCACCAGGGTTTTCGTATGAATGCTCCATGCTGGTCTTCGGACTGCTTGCGACCAATAGTGATGTGGATTTCCATATATGTACCTGTACAAGTTTGGATTCCCAAGGATTTCATATCTTTCGCGGATATATTTCAAAAACTCTTCAGAGCATTATGATTTAAACTTTCGTTTGTGCCCAAAACAAATTTTTCTATAAGCACATCGATGTTTTTCAAATCATTTTTGCCGCTGGCCTTCTTCGGTACTTAATTGGATTAAGAAGTAAACGCTGAAAAAGGTAATTATACGGTTATAGTCAGAGATAGTAATGTATGACTCATCTTTACCATTCTATTAGTAGATAATACTTTTTGTGTGTTAGTCTTCGGACATCTGGTCTAGAGATCGGCGAACATTAGGAATTATGATACTTAGGTTTAGAGGACCTAGCTTGTCACGTGCCGGAAAAACATGTCAAGAAGGTTCTTTTAATGAATTCTATACTGATCTCAGGTGCAGTATTCATATGTAAATCCATTGATCCTCACGGAATCAGAGGTTTGAGGTACGACCAGATTGTGTATCGTCTATACTCAGGACCTTAAACGGAAAGGACAAGGTAGTAAACGCTGAAAAAGTAAAATCGCTGAAAAAGGAATTATTACGGTATAGTCAGAAGCAGATAGTAACTGTACTGACTCATCTTTACTTTTCTATTAGAGAAATACTATTAGTGTGTTTAGTCTTCGGACATATGGTCTAGAGAACGAGCTGAACATTAGGGCATCTGATTCTTAGGTATTAGTGGACCTTGCTTGTAACGTACCGGAAACATTGTCAAGAAGGTTTCTTTTAATGAATCTATCTGATCACAGGTGCAGTATCCTTAATGTAATCATTTGATCCTCACGGAATCAGAGGTTATGTAAACCGACCAGATTGCAAGTATCGTCTATACTCGGGTCCCTTCAAAATATTTATAAAACCTTTGTGTGTTCACAAAATTGTTTTTCTAAGGTACACATTAGTGGATTTTTTTATAACAAAAAAGTTTTTGTTGGTGTCTAAATTGTTCTTTCATAGCGAGGACGACTCAAAGTTTCCGATGCAAAGATGAGCTCATATCCATACCACAGTATCTGAAGTAATAAGAAGCTTATCATTCAAAGCTTCCGCACAATCTCGAAATTCCAATGTCTTCTTTCAAATGCAAAGGTTCAAATGATTGAAGAAGAATTACATCATCAAAGCTTTCCAGATTCAACAGATATGAGCATTGTGAGATAAAGTCAGCGTATGGCAAAGTCAAAGTGAATGAAGATCACAAAGTAATTAGGAGAATTAAAGCTTAAACAAGTCAAAGATCAAGATTCAAGTACATCACATTCAAGTTCTGAAGATCATGGTCAAGGTGTTAACGTTTGAATTACCAAGCACAAAAGTGGGTACCCTATCAACATCGAGCTAATAGAGACAAGCACGACGTGAGCTAACTTCTTATTGACTATCTAGGGGAGATTGTTAGGTTCACATAAATGGACCCGAACAAGGTGAAGCTTCGGTCTACTCGAAGATACAAGACAAATGTATAGCTCGTTTAGGGCGTTGTAATATTATGGAAATGGGCCATTTATGAAAAAGGCCCGTCATAGCCCAAAAGCCAGGCCTAGAGAAGAGGCTATATAAAAGCCATTATATTTTCTTTTTTATTGTGTGAGACAAGAAGCACTTAGATATTTAGAGTCTCATCTTTGTGTGTTTTGTTGCACTACCATTGTTCTTTGTTTTTCTTTTATTTACAAATCAATTTAAAGTCTAATCTTGTGTGTTCTTGTGTTAATCGAATGATCTAGGGATCCTACATTCTTCGAAATCGGCTTTGAAAATTTACCCGTGTAAATATTTTTCGAAACATTCACTTTTGGAATTGATTTTATGAAAACTTGAGAAAAACCTTTTTCTGTTTTATTGTATCAAACAATCTTTTGTAATGCATTTTTAAATCATCGTTCTCTTTTTTAAGTTTTTCATAATAAGTTTCATATTTCTCTTTCAACACATTATATGATGTTCTCAAATCATTGTTTTTCTTTCGCAACGAAGTGTAATTTTAAAATGCCATTTGCGATTTTAATAAAGCATTTTGTTTTTCAAGATTTGCAAAATACGTCTCAAATTTATTAGTTCTTCTAGAAAGCTCTATTTTAACATCATCAAAATATTAACTCGTTGTGCTAAAACATTTTCCCAACTCCCTCACTCCCAATTTTAGTCTCAAACACCTTTTTCTTTTCATCAAAACATTTCACTTTATCCCCCATTTCCTATACAAGTTCCAAATACTTTGTCTCAAACATTGAACTTGGAATGGAAATCTTTGAAACGTTTGATTCATATTCTTTCTCGATCGTTTCAATCATTTTCTCAAGAGAAGTATCGTGTTTTAAAAACTTAAACTTTGTTTCAAGTCTTTTGTTTTTAAAAATCATTTGAAGCCAACATTCACATTATTCTCTTTTTTGCACCGAGAAGACTTTTTTTTGGAAAATTCTTTTTTAGCCAATTACTTTGTTTACCTTTTTCATATAAATATCTTTTTTGGTTGTTATATTCTCTTGATTTGAAATCTGAAGTTTCTCCAGAAGTTTCGAAACTTGAGATTTCATGTAACAACCACGTATTTTGAGGTCAATACCCAAAACCAAACTTGCGACATATGTGACTCTTTTAAATATTTGTTGAGTCATTTTTATATGGTCATGTCATTTTATGTGCTAAACGTTTATTTTACTAGGAACCCTAGTTTTACGAACGTACCTTCGACATAAGATCATAGTTAACGGTCTTAACGACCAACGATATGCTCAAGTAAAATTTAATGTGTCAATATCTTGAAGAAGTTTGTTTTTTCTAGTTGTAAAACTAACTAAAAGATTTATTTAACTAATACACATTTTTTACTAGGGCACACTTAATGCTTACACTCTTTTACCAATTTGCATACTAACTATGTTACTATTTTACTTACAAGAGTATTTTGTCAAACAATATAACTAAGCTAATCCCCCTTGGCTAACCGGGCCATGCCTCCTAAACAAAACTATATCCATTGTTTTGCTTATTACTTTATCACTTACACATTTCTACATCGTTTCTCTACACTCCTACTGTCAACCTCACACACATCTCATTCATCTATGCAAAAACACACTTACTAATCTCTAACTTCTCTTTAGAAAATTTCTCTCATCTCTTCCTCTCTTCCTCTTGTTGGGACGGAAACACTACACAACCACCATCACCATTGATAAATTTTAAAGAAAGCTCAAGAAACTACTCAAAATGGCCATTTAGATACTTGTATACAAAGGGTTTAATCAAGAAAGATTTAGAAGGACACCATCAAGAATCTCATCTAGCTCAGCCCTTAACTTATTTTTCTCATATCATACAAGTTTAAGGTAAAAACCTTGGTGCAAGACTACTTGTGTTCATCTTCCACCAAGATTCTTCAAAACTCAAGTTTTGTGCATTTTTCTTACACTTTTCATTATGAACGCTTAATGTATAAGTTAAAATAAATGTAAAGACTTTCTTGAACTCTAAAATGGTGTTTTAAATGGTATTCATACTTGATTGGGTCGTTTTTAGATTTGGAGTAAGAGATTTTGCATGCAAAAGGTGGTTAAAATCAGAAAAAGCTTGCTGATTGAAATGTATAGTCTTACTAAAACGGTCATAACTTGCCAAATTTTTAGAGTTATGACTGGATCTTTTTTTAAAATGTACATAAAAGAGTTATCTGCAACTAATTAGTTTAGCTCAAAATCATAGGAAGGGTCTAGCATTTTCAAAATAGGCATGCAAGATCAGTGTGCAGAAAAATAACTTTGTTGACATATTTGACATGCGATCTTTAAAAATTCATAGAATATTCATACTTTATTCTTTTTATATAAAAACAACTTTGAGAGTTGAGTATATTCATATACTTTATGAATATTTTGACCTCATGTGAATAACTTTGGATATGGGTGCATATGATTGGGTATTAGCAAAGAGTAAATTATGATTTTGTATCATGTGAAGATTTTTGTCTCCACTAAAAAGAGTATAAGTTGGTTATAATTTTATAAAAATTGCCCAAACCACCTATTAAACTTCATTAAATATGTCATCTTTAAAATCCTAGAGGTATTGTTATCATAGTCTTTCATTTGGTCACCTTTTGAACTAAAAGAAAACATGTTGTTTAAGGGACTGTTTTGAGGCAGATTTAATGTAACATGTTGTTTGAGTTATGTCTCATTATTAGTAACTTGACACACCTTGAAAATAAGTAAACCTTTGTGGACACTACCTTGGAAAAAGAAAGGGGATATTGAAATTACCTTTCTATATGTTTATATTATTTCTTAACCAACTAACTAGGTTAAGATTTTTTAAAAATTTCTAGGGACCCTCTTGCAATAACATTTTGTAATAGTGGTCCAGAAAAAACTGAGTTTAGAAAACTTTTGTTATTGAAGCCATTTTGTCTTCAGGTTAAAGGTCATGGGAAAAAACCCCCCCTACTTATTTTTCATGGTCTCACTCTCCTTCCTCTACATCTTATTTATATATCTTGATTATATTATGATATTTATTATTCATATATAGTATATAATATTATTATATATTATATATTCATATTTATATATCCTTCCCCTTCTAATTTATTGGTTTTTTGCATAAGTTTAAAAAATCTTCCCCACATCCAACTCGATTTTTTCCACAGACTTGACAAGTTTTAGAAACCTTCTAAATAAGGGATAAGTTTCAATGGAATAAAAACCGGTATTTCATCCTTTCCCCCTTCTCATTTATACAAAAAAAACACTATTAAATTATTGGTCAACAACTAAGGGTGGACTTTTAAAAAATTGTCAAAATCATTTTGTCGTATAGGGGGGGAACCTAGTTAGGGTTCCATTATAACTTTTGGGGCCTTTAGGTCTTCGAACTAGAAGGCTGTTGTGGTTTCGTTGGGTTGCCTAGTGTGTACTTGATAACTTTTTGATGGGAACCTGTATTTTCTCGGGTCCTAACTCTCAAGGTGGAGGGTTTTTCAACACGGGCCTCTTTTTTTATTTGTTTGTACATTATTTTTAGGAGGGGGGGAACAAAAGCTTGGGACGTTTGTCGTAATTTAAAAATTGTTTAAAAAATTCGTTTTCTTTTACGGTAGCTTTCTGTGGATTTTATTTTGATATAAATTTATGGATACTCGGCTTTGGTTTATCTTTTTGTAAATTGTTGGGACTTTTGACTTTGTTTTTGGACTTGTTGGGTACTTGCTTCTGAACACTAATTGACTTGTTTTGATCTTGTCCTTGGAATCTTGTAAACAAAACCCTTGTTTTGTATTTTGGCTAAGTTTTTTAGTCGAAGAAACGTACTTTCACTTATTTTAGGCTCCAACTTCCTTACTGTGTTTAGGGGGGGAGGGGGAATTGAGGGGACGTTAGTATCTTAGTGGGTTTAGCGCTTTATTAGAAAAGCTTAATGCGATTTTTATTTCCATCTCCCCCATCTCGCACAAGGGATGCATTTTAGTAAATCTAGACGGTTGGTTTTGTTGTGCAAACACCGAGGGTTGACATGGGAAAACTATCTTGTTTGGATTTTTTGGGGGACTAGGGTCCCTCGCTGGAAATACGGTTTTACAGTTGGGGTCGGTTCTCGTTATAGGCACTTAGCATACATTTGATTTTTATTGTGTTTACGTTACTTGAGGTGGTTAACCGGGGGAAATTGTCTTTTAGTGATTGAATTTATTTTGGCATATTGGGGGAAACCGGGTCCTTGGCTATTTGGTGGGATGATGACATAAAACTATTTTTTGAAGTCTTACTTGTTGGGATACAAAAATAACTATGTTTGTTGTACATATTTCCTTGGTGGGAGGCTCACCAACTATATTTTAATTTAGTTGGGAACCGGTATTTTTTGTTCTTGCTTTTTAGGTGATCTAAGGTTTTAAAAAGTGGACTAATTTTGTGCAGTTTTTGGGCATTGGGACATTTGCTTAAAATTGGTGGGTCGTCTTGGAAAATAAATTAAAAACAAAACCTATTGTTTCTTATTTTTGGAAAAATTCTAATGTCTCGGTGGAAAATAAACTCTTTTTTTTGTAATTTGTTACTTTTTAAAATCCTCGTAATTTGGGGGATCTTTGGTTTGTTTAATAGGTTAATTTTTACATTATTTGAATTCAATCTTTTTTGATGTTTTATCTTATCATTCATTTTTAGGGATGTTTTTAAAATTGTTCTACACCCTCGTTGTTTTTCCCACTTTTAGGGGGGGGACGGGGTGTGAACAGATTTGGTAATCAGTAGGCCTAAGGGTTATAGAGGAATGACGATTTTCTCTTAAACTAAAACTTTTAATAACTATAAACACCAAAAATGAAATTTTTCTAATAAAAATACAACTTTAAATAACTTGATAGGCGCGAGGTTGACTAGGTTCCGGGAATTACAATTTTAACATCATTAGGTGGGGGAACCTCAATTATACATTAAAAAACCTGATTCATAATATGTCCCTAATTTCAAGGATAGTTATTTCATGTAAATTGTTGAGGTATTGGTCATTTTTTTTTTCTTTACTTACGTATTTAAAATATAAACCCGGGCTTTTGCCACTAAACTTGAAGCGAGTCGACTAGTCCGAACATTACATCATTAGACCTCAATTAGACATAACCTGATCAAATATGTCTAATTCAAGAAGTATCATGTAATGTTGAGAATGGTCATTATTTTTACTACGTTTTAAAACCGGCTTTCCACTTTAATCACTGAAAAGCATAATAGGGTGTATGTGCACTGTACACCATAGACTTTTAGTCATCCACTGTTAGTACTTTATTATGTCATGCTTTGTTCTAACTGGTTATTTTATGTACCGAGTATGCTTTTATGTCGGTTACTTTTGTCATAGTTGTCACACTGTCCCTAAGTACATTTGTTATTACGAACACCGTTACAATCATAGTATGTCCCTTTAATCGTCTTCGCACATTGATGACTCAATGAGTGAGTCGCGACATATACCTAGCTACTCAGGGTACCCCTACCATGCATAGGACACAGATGAGGATCCATTAATTGATTCTGAGTCAAAGCTAGCGGTAAGCAGTGGGTGGACTGCGTATGCATGACATTTAGAGACGTTCATTCTCTCATTGTTAGAAACTAACTCGGATTATATTTCGGTCATTGCTTCTGTCTTATTTCGTCACACTATAAAGCCAACAATTTTGGTTGCGAATGTGAAATGAGTGCTCGATTATTACTTAATCACTGAGTGGTTGATTGATTCGTTCCAACAACGTTGTTGGAGGACTATTTTGATACGTCATAACTGTCTTAGCTTCAGTTGGGAGTTGAACTCCAGCTGGTAGCCGATTTGTTGGAAGCCCATTTATGACACATAGAGCTCTCTTTCATACCTTGAAGCAATTTTAACACTCAAAGCATTCTTTGCTTGTTCACAAACACCCTCGTCAACATTACAAGATTTGTTTTTGAGCAACCCCAAAGTTGGGTTAATTTTCTAAAAACATTGAGCTTTTTAACAACTTCTAACTTAATTTTATGACAGTTCTCGTTTGATGAGTTATGAAATTAAGATTCAAGTTGTTACTTGGTTTATGGCTTTTGAAAAATTTGCTCGAGGATGGCAAGGCTTGGATGATGTTATTTAGATACTTCTTTACACTTGCACATTTATATGCTATTAATATTACGCTATGTCTCTAAGCGTACTTTTATATTTGTCATATTTCGGTCGCAATATGACACATAACTCGTTTTCCCTATGCCAGTTCTAGCATTAATAGAGGTATATGACTCTACCTTGCGTGTTGCAAGCGACTATTTTCTCATCCACTATGTGGATTGACATCGTTTTGTATCGTGGAACCCTGTTACTTTAATGTTTTGTTCTTGAAGACGTCCAATGAGACGGGCTACGTCATTAGTTGTCGTAGGAGCAACTCACCTAGGGGCGTGATCACCCGAGTTTTTGGTTGTATGACCATGGACTGGAAGACTCCTTTTGAGATAAAAGGATTCCTAAGAGAATGAGAACCTTATGTTTGTAAATCTGGTTATTTACGATAAACATGATAACAATTTTCATCATGGCGTTGTGTTTCAGAGATGGTATTGATTTGAACGAGTCGAAGTTCTTTGGTAACAAAACATGTACAAGTGAGATATTTTCTGGAATACCTTTTAAAATGTGATGCGCTTGTATTTTCTACGGCTACATCATTTTAGTATCAAGATCTATTTATTATAAGGTACGTTTAAACATCAAATTTTGTTGAATATCATTATTCAACCCACGTTCAGAAAAATGTTTTTATTATCAGAATATAAATTCTTTTGCATCGGTTTCATTGTGCTTGGTCGTTATGACCTCAAAATTTTGAAAATCTTTATTATAACTTCAAATTTTAAAAATCATTATTTCGACTTCAACTTTAAAAAAAATTATTTTACGTTACTTAAAATACATTTTTAGGTCAAAACCTTTTTATTACGATTTATGTTGAAAAACCAAATTTGTTGGAGGTTACTATGAAATACAAACTTTTTGCAAACATATCTTTTGGATGAAAATCATTATAGAAGACTTAGAACTATGTATGTGAGAACATTTATCTTTTTCTCTTTACAAACTTTTGTGGCATCTCTGTTTGCACGAATGTTATTTCATTAAATTTCAAGT
>BQNB010020886.1:38437-54081 GCA_026074375.1 Tanacetum coccineum | reverse complement strand
TAGAAGATCCACAGCCGTTTCATTCTTACTCTCAATATCAAACCCTACTCTATCACTATCCAATAAAATGTAATCGTTTGATTTATGATTAATAGTTTAGGTTGTTTAATTATTGTATTTCAGATAGCACTCGTTTGAGGACTATTTTTTCTTATGTATGTTTGGATAGCACCCAGTTGGGGACTATTCTACTTTACTTGTTAATAAAAGGCTGAGTTTGGCTATTGAGTGTTCCTAGATATCATTTTTAACAAGAAGTCAAAAGGGACAAATCATTACCACGTTAGAGTGCAAGGTGCAAGGAGAAACGTCATTAGTGTGTTACTTCAGCGTAGAAAAATGGGTTTTGCAAAATGATTTTTCAAACTTTAGACATTATTTAATATATGTATCTGTTACATGTATTTATATTAACTTGTGGTTTTGCGTTCTCCTCGAAGAGAGCTTCGCAACGAGCTAAAGAATGTCTAAAATGATGTTAATACCAATAAGATATCGTGTCTCAAAGTGGAACACTTGAAACATAAAATCTGAAAAACATAAAACATCTCACATCGCCCGAGAAGGGAAATGGAGATGTGTTTATATTGAAATCTTGGTATTGGCCTTCAAATTTCTTTGTTGGTTTATGCTCCAACATCTACGCGCGCGTGCGCAGGGGGTTGCAGATTTGAGGATTTCTGGGCCAAAATAGGTTCGAAGCTTCTGAACTCATGCGAGTCCGCGCGACCTGCAGACACAAATGCAACTCTGAAACTTCGCCTACGTGCGAAAGATTTTGCTGCTAATTCGAATTGATTAAGTTTAACAGAAATCAGTTTTGTGTATTAAAAGATATGCGAATAAGTTTTAGAAATAACAGATTTGTATATTTTGCGCAAATATTTTGTCTTGGTGGCTAAGACATATAGATTTGCATGTTGGTTTATTTTGGGGCGAATATTATATCTTGGTGACCAAGACATATATTGGCTATAAATTAAACCGAATTTCATTAAGTTCATCCATCCAAAAATGCACCTTTGTTAGCACCAACTTCTAGCAATCCTTTGATCAGAAACACGCAAGGTTTTTCGTGATCTTTCAGGCAAGTTTGTTAGGTCCGGTTGTACAACAGCTTTGGACGTTGTACTCTGAGAAACAGACGGCAAATCTGGTTTAAGAGAATCGTGTTAAACACGAGCCTCGTTCCACGACCTTTTACTGCTTTCATTTATTTATCGTTCATAGTGTCTATCTTCTGCTTTTACCCTATTCTATATGTTATTTAATTTTCTGTATTTTATTTTCTGTTAATTTAATTTATTGTATTATAATTTGATTTTATTAATAAAAGTGTAAGAGTTTCCCTACAATCTTAAAACAGATTATGTGCAACAGAATTAAAAACACTTTTGTTAAATCGGATTATTTATTATTAACATATTTTATATTTATAAACTGTTTTCTATCGAAATCAGGTTGAGTTTCTTTGGAAATCAGTTTTAATTAAACAGATTTTTAATTTACAGATTTGGTGTACAGATCTATAACGTTTCAAAAGCAGTTATTCGAATCAGTTTATATAGAAACCAAGATTGAGTTTCTATTAAACTGATCTAATTGATTCATTGAAACCAAGATTGAGTTTCTTTGTAGCAGATCTAGTACAAGTTTATAGAAATCACGATTGAATTTCTTAGATACCGATTTATAACAGTTTATTTACTTGTTTGTGTTTGATCTTTCAGGATGACAATCGATACTAATGTGACTGCTCCTGTGAACGTAACTGGTGTGCCGGTTACCAACATAGTTGCTAATCATGCTGAAAAACCAGAAAAATTCAATGGGCAGAATTTTAAGAGGTGGCAACAGAAGATGTTCTTCTATCTCACTACTTTGAACCTTGCGCGGTTCTTAAACGAGACTGCGCCTCAGGTGGAACCTCCTAAGGAATGTCAACCCTCTAATGCACAGGTTGTGCAAGCTATGGAAACATTCAGACTAGCTTTTTGTGTCACAACTATGATTTGGATGGTTTGGTGGACTCTTTGTACAACGTGTACTGCATGACCACGACTGCCAAAGAATTATGGGAGTCGTTGGAACGCAAGTACAAAACTGAGAATGCTGGTACAAAGAAGTTCGTGGTAGCTCATTTTTTGGATTACAAGATGGCTGATTCAAAAAATATGATAACCCAGGTTCAAGATCTATAGGTTTTGCTACACGATATTCATGATGAGGGAATGACTTTGAGTGAAACTTTTCAAGTTGCTGCTATTATTGAAAAGTTACCTCCAAGCTGGGCAGAATTTAAAAACTACTTGAAGCATAAGCGAAAGGAGATGAGTGTTGAAGACTTGGTTGTTCGTCTTCGTATTTAAGAGGACAACAAGTTGGCTCAGAAAAACACTGATACACCTGATTCTACCAAGGCTAATATGGTTGAGCATGCTGGGTCACCTTCAAAGTCCAATTCTAAGGCAAAAGGAAAAGGACAAGGGAAGAATGACAAGAAGGGCAAAGGAAAGGCTTGTGGAAACCGTAGGGGGTGAATACGTTTCCTCTTAAAAACTTTAAATCTTTTGTATCAAATCACCAATCAAGTTAGACGCAATATGAGAAGTGTCGATAATAGTTTTACAACAACTAGCGCATTTCTTAACAATACAAGCTCAACCACGATATTAACTACAAAGTACTACAAAATCACAAGTAACAAAATATACGCAACTATCCACACAATCATGAACACAATGCAAATATAAAAGTAAAGCGATAAAGAAAATAAAAGCGTAACGAGATACGTAAAAGGAAATGTAAACCGGACACGATGATTTATAGTGGTTCGGTCATGAAGCTCCTCTTCGCCCTAATCCACTCCCCGAGTACCCAAATCGAGAGTTACTTCACTAGTCAACAAGCTCCCTTCTCAACGGAGAAAATCATACACGTTGCTTACATTATTTTCCGACACTAAGCTAGATGTCGAGTTCTTCTTTGGGTACAACCAAAACCGTTATGTTTTATGGCCCAACATAACAAACCTTGTGTTTTAAGGCCTAAACACATAAACCGCGTTGCTTACACTATTTTCTAACACTAAGCTAAATGTCGAGTCTTAATCTTAGCTAGAACCAATCTACCACTTCACCAATGTAATTTGAGGCCTAAAATACTAACCAACACACCATCAACCCTTCCAAATTTATACACCATTAGGATCTACACACTACTAAAGATTGGAAGACATGGACTCGATCTATATGTAACGAATGTTACGAATGGACTAACTAGACTACATAACTTCGTATCTTGACGATGACGAAAGTTCTTCTCTTGCACTTGAGGGAAGAAGGAAATAATAGAAGATTAGATCACATTTAAACAAGATTAAACAAGTTAAATGATCAAAGATTTATAGAGATTTAGTGAGATCTAGAGAGAGAAAGAACTGAAAGAAATTCGTACAAAAGAGTTTTGAAAATAGTTGGAAGTGACGCACTATTTATAGGAGCTAAAAACTATTTGTCTGAAAGTGGCGGCCCCCAGATATATTAGGGGGCCGCCGGGGGATCGTCATGTATTTACAGGGGCTGCCCCGACAGACGCTCCTGTTTTTGTCCCTTTTGTGGTGAAATAATTATCTAGTGAAGATCTAACCTGTTTTTGGGGGAAAAGGACTAGATTTGAATTTTGAAATAATTATCACATAAAACATTTCTTTATAATTCAAAAATAATTTATCTAATTGATTTTTGAAAAATTGTTTTGTAACATTTATAAAAATGTAAAGTTTTAAGACAAAAACTTATTTCTTTGATCATCCTACACGTTTGATGTTTGTTTGTACATACCTTATGTAATTTACGTCGGGTGCAAACAAACGTCGGTGTTGATGCAGACTTGAGACGTCAAGAGATGGTGATGTATGTATGCATTGATGATTTGTGATTACGAGTAACTTGTGTGCTTTACGTTATGTGTTACAAGTTACATGTTTGTCATCACCAAAACATAAAGGGATCATATAGATTAATTATCGTAATATTTGCACTAATAATCTCCCTTTTTTTGATGATGACAAAATATGTAAACTATAGCACATAGTAAAGTTTAAAAGTTACTCGTTTACACTCCCTTTTCCCTCTTTTATCGAAGCAAAAATGTATTATGTGGATAATGGTTGGAGCATATAGGTTGGAGGTTTGAGAAGATGGTACGTGCTCCGGGTATATATGTTGTAGGAATGAGAAGAAGGTAGGTGCTCCGAGTGTATAGGTTTGAGATATGAGGATAAGATATGAGAAATAAATGTGAAGGAGATTGTGTGTTTCTTGGATAGTTTAGAAAAGGTCATGAGAGATGAGAAGTAGGCAAGAGAAGAAGGTAGGTACTTCGAGTGTATATGTTGAAGGAGTGAGGAAAAGGTAGGTGCTCCAAGTATATAGATTGGAGGAATGAGAAGAAAACATGAGAAATAAGGTTGAGGCGGTTTTGTGTTTCTTAGATAATTTAAAGGAGGTCATAACAGATAAGAAGAAGGCATGAAAATAAAGTAGGTACTTCAAATATATAAGTTGAAGGTATGAGAGGAGGACCTTAAAGTTAAGAGTGATTTTGAAGTGGAGGCGGTGAAGTGTTTGGAGTATGAATGAACCATTCATCGTATTTGACTATCCCCAATCATATCTTCCATCATCCCAGTGAAGTCTTCTATCATCACGGTTTAACCAACTCCATGCTATTTACCACCATATCTTCGAGCTCCCCCTTGCTCATTGCATCTCTATGATAATTACATTTCTTGTATATTGATTCTAACGGATCTATAGATCAAATAAATTGCCATCGATGCTCAAGAAATTTGATGTAATTTAAATGAGTAGAACGCTTGCAAGTGCTCCCTTTCGGTGTATGCTCTCCCTTGTTTGGGGCACCAAGGAATCAAGATATGAATGTGTGCTACAAAACAAAGTTAGTAGACAAGTGCACACACACACACACACACACACACACACACACATATATATATATATATATATATATATATATATATATATATATATATATATATATATTAGCGAAGAACTAGACATGCCATTTTAGGTGTTATTGTTCTAAAGTATGACACTTTGAAAGAGATTTAAAAACTAGACACATGCAATTATTATTTTAAAATCAACAACCTAAATGATAAAATAAAAGAAATCGAGACGTATGCTTAAAGACTAAGATTCGACCGACTTTTAAAAAACAAAAGTAGGATTCGTTTATTGGTTGACACATAAATATTATGAAGATGACTTTTTAAAAAGAGACGAATGACACTTAATATCTTGGCGAGATATGCCAAAATATATACTTTAAAAGGATAAAAAGAAAAATAAGATGAGGATGGAGACGATATGCTCTTGGATGTGAATGAAAATGATTCCATAGAGCCGAAAAGTGTGGAAGGATGAGAGAGACTAAAGGAGGAACGTGTTGACAAGAGGTTGTTATAGAAGACTGATACATCATTTGCACTAACAATTTATGTGCATGTGATTCTATCGAGACAAAGGTGGATGAGTAGGAATTTAAAGATTTGTTTGGTGTTTTGTTGGTTGTCAATGTTGAGGAACAAAGGTGGGTATGTAAAATGAGGTTGAAGTTATTTTATGGTGGAAGAATAATGAGAGACGCAACAACGTGGTGACTCAATAACACTTGAAGATTGAATATCTTCTTTATGTTCTTCACTTTTTAGAAAGTGGAAAATTTTGCGAAGGAGTGACATTTGCATTTCACAAATTACTTAAATATTTCGGATGAAATAATTAAGTTGTCACAAGATATAGGAGGAATTTTAATAGTAACAAGACTATTAAAAGAGAGAAGAAATGTTTAGAAGTGAGAAGAGAAGTTAGAAGTGAGGACCAATATGTGAGTGGATTGTGAGGATTGTGTTTGAGAATGAGACGCATTTCATGATGAAATTCACTTGACTCTTGACAACATAAGCAATGATGCTTATAAGTGTTTGGATATTAGGATGACTGTAACACCCCCAAAAATAACAACGCAGCGGAATACCACTTGGGGTGCTACTTCATAATACACAGCGCTAGATACAAGAGAACGACCTCTAAATGTGTCGTTTGTAAAACAATCTCGTTGATTTTCTGAAATCAAAATAATAGTTGTCCCATAATTGCATCACCATGACAAAAACTTGAATGTAAAGACTCTAATGCACATCAAATAATCAAAGCATCTAATTCACCTGAGAAAAACATGCTTAAAAGTGTCAACATTAAAGTTGGTGAGTTCATAGGTTAGTTTAAATATGAATGTTGAACCAAGGTTCTGTAAAGTGTGTATGACCATTTAAATCTTTAAATGTCCTTCAAAAATGTAAGTATGATAATTTGACCGCAATTGTCCAAAGTATGTATTAGCACTTTATTCAAGGCACATTAAATATCCGTGTGAGTATAAAACAATGATTACAATTACTCTAAGTTCATGAAACTGCGACGTAGACTTGTATGTATGCCACTTTATTCAAAGCACCGTAAGATTGTACCCATCGTAGGTGTTCCCTCCAAGAACACCCGGGCAGTAATAAAAGAATATGTTCCCATCGTGGGTGTTCCCTCCAAGAACACCCGGGCATTAATGAAAATAATATGTACCCATCATAGGTGTCCCCTCCAAGGACACCCGGGCATTTCTGAAAATAATATGTGTATGTGATTGTTGGCCCCACAGGCGCCAATCCAATCGTAATCCGACATGTTATAATGTTCGTTTGCCGAGTGATAGCTAATCACCCAAACGGGGATTGTCAATCCCAAATAGATCTATCTTATAAAATTCGCGCTTACCCTCTGAGTAATTAACAGTTCATGCAACTTAAGCTAATCCGTAATCATAAAAGTATAGTATGTGTTTACGTTCAAAAACTAAACCAAGTATTGTATCTCCTCGCGAGTATATAAATGAGTATGTAAACCAAACAGGTAATCAACCATGTAAATGCATTTGTAAACAAGCATGTTCTCACCCCAAAAATATATGTAAAACCAGTAAGACATGGGGCTATAAACTCACCTTGATCAAAGACCACGATCAAATAATCCAAATAATTCACAACCGAATCTGCAACGATCTCGGCCACGACCTATAATTATGTCGTTCTATTATAATACACGTATTAAATACGATCAACGATGCGTACATCGTAACGACGAAATCATACATATTTTTATATGTATACATACATATATACATGTGATGAGAAATCCACTTGCGCGTCTTTAAACCTTAACCCTTAGTATATTTTATGTATATATACTATTTTCCGTCCAATATAACTTATCTCTAATATTTAAAGAAAGTTACTATTTTTAGACCTTCCGTTTTTAGAACCGAATAATGATCTTAAAACTATTAATTGAAATAATATATTAACCGACCTTTAGTTTTGACCCGCTATATCTTAATTTTTAAAACAGACAATCCTCGCGGCAAAGTAAAATGTCATTACGAACAACTTTCGTGTTTCGCCGGAAGGCTGAAACGGACTCGAAAGTGCTCAAATCGTTTAATTAATAATCTGCCAGATTTAATATATATTAAAATTAACTTATTTTCTACTAAAGTATATATTTCGATTACACTCCAGTTTCTTCGTTATTTGGATTTAAAAGTCCCGTTTTATATCAAAACGTCCGTAAAAATATAATTTGTTATATTTTGTAAACCAAAGTCTAACTTTTCAACATCTCGAACTCCGAATCCCATGTTCCGTTTTCTGCTCACAATTATCCGTTATAAAAACGCGCCAAAGTCCGTTTTTAACTCAAAAACTTATCTAAAACGTGTCTCTTATGGCTTATAGATTAATATCAATCCGTTTTAATATTTATACATATTATACTTAGACGCCGCAAGTTTAATAGATTTCATCACATTTTAATTAATCCGATCAATCAAATGAAACAATTAAATACTTTGTGGTGCAAAAACCAAACTTTTTCGGTGTCAACAACAATCAAAAGCACGCGTTTCGTGTCACAAATAACAAACGCACCCATTTCCGTTGCAAACCAAACCCGACCAAACAACCCGACGCCCCGGCTGTCTCACAGCCTAACCCGACACCCCGTCGTCGGTTGTTAACCCACAACCCGACCGCACCCTTTGCGGCTGACCCGAAACCCAAACCAACCCAAACCCGACGTTTCCTCCCCCCGGCTGTCCCGGCTGTTTGACAGCCAAACGCACCCTATGTGGGGCTTATGCTACAACCCAACGCACCCTATTTGGTGAAAACAAACAAACGCACCCGCTGGTGGTTTGACCCGACACCCCACGCACCACCAATACCAATTGTGGTCTGGTGCCTTCACCCGGACCAAACACACCCTCGTGTCGCTGCCACAGAAACGAACACCCCTTGGTGGTGTTTCGGTTAAACCACAACACGAGCACCCCCCTCCTTTTTGTGGCTTTCTGCCACCGAACCAAACAAACACCCCTTGTGGTACAAAATCCAACCCCCCGGCTGTTTCGACAGCCATACCCGACGCACCCCATGGCGTTCTATCAAACCAAAACGCACCCTTGGCTGTGAACCTGCCAAAACCAAACGGACCCTAGTCTTGTATAACAACCAACGAACACCCCTTTCTTGTGCTAACCCAAAACCGGACACACCCTCTTCGGGTGGTGGCTGTCCCACAACAAACGCACCCTTTTCGGGTGGTTTTACAACCAAACGCACCCTGGTGGGTTAGACCAAACGCACCCTATGCGTTGCATAACCCAGAAACAAACGCCCATCGTGGTGTTATAAACCAACAAACGCACCCTTCTGTATATAACCACACGCACCCTTTTGGTTTGAGACAGACCCGACCCGTACGCACCCTGCGGCTGTGACACGAACCCAACGCACCCGGTGTGGTGTTTATAACAAAACCACACGCACCCTTGTTGCTAAGCCACCGAAACAACACAACACCCTTGTGTTGTTTAACCACAAAACGGACGCACCCTTTTTGTTATTATACCACCGAACGCACCCTTGTTGCGACTGCGAACCAAGAATCAAAGCACTCTAGAAGTTTACCACCAAGCATCCGGCACCTTGGTGGTGTGTGGCTGTGATGGTGAGGTGACGATGGTGGTGTGGGTGGCGCGTGGAGGAGAGTGATGGTGGGGATCGGATAGATCCGGTCACGAGGAGCCTTTTTGGTCTTCGCCGGAAAAGCCCGTCGGAAAAGTTTTTCGGCGATGGTGGTGGTGGTCGCCGGCGAGTGGGGAGAGAGAGAGGTGAAGTGTGTGTATATGTATAAAGATGGAATGAAATGAAATGAAATGAAGAAATATATATAAATTATATATATATATATAAATATATAAAAGTTATAAAACATAAGTGGCAAGACCCAATAAGTTCGGGGTTTACTTTGTAAATATTTCCAAGGGGCCAAAAGTGTAACATTTGAGTAACTTTTATAAATATTGGTTCGGGACTCATTTGGACCACGTAATGGATGATTCAACGCACGAAACTTGTGCCATTGTTTTCTAAATCATTTTTCTGATAAAAATGAGTATTCACTCGACTATTTTTCGTAAACTGTAAAAAATTAATTTAAAACGTTATTATTATTTTGTATATTTGCCTATAAAACTTGTCCGTAAAAGATCTTTTACTCGAATATTTGTGTCTTCAACAAACGTTACTGAATAAAATGTTAAATAATTTATTAAATATTCTTATTTAATAAAACGTGATAATTAATATAATTTTAATTATTTTTTGCCGGACTCGTTCTGATTCCTAAAATCTTGTTGGGCATTTCAGTCGACCTTCTGACTGTTTCGTCTCGGTCAAAACTAAAAAGTTTTCCAGGTATATCAGTACACATACGCTCTATGCTTTTAGAGTCCGAGTCGTGAATACGCGATTTTAAGATGATGCGTTCTTATAAGTCAAAGCAGAGCCCAAAAAGTCAAAGGGTAAAATCGTCATTCAAAATTCGAAAATTCTCGAATGTTACATATTACATGTCTTTGTTTAAAGTTCCCTCTCAGGTGCTTAAAAGGATGGAATCTTCCGGTCGCCTTCTTCCAACGCGGTAGTATATTCTGGAAAAGAAGTTATCTTTCGTCAGTTTGTAATAAATTTTAGGCCTCTTAAAAATAAAGAGGTTTAAAAGTTTCGGAGTTTCTTTTGCTATGAACCGCGCTCTCATGTTTAAATGGGTTTGGAGATTTAAAACTGACTCTACTTCTTTGTGGGCTAAATTTATTTTAGCCATGCATGGAAAGGATGGTAATCTCAGTACAACAACTAAGTCTTCTTTTTCATCCATTTGGTTAGACATTATACGCGAATTACACAATCTTAAGAATAAAGGTATTGACTTACTTGGGCTTATTAAGAAAAAGATTGGTAATGGTGTTGACACCTTGTTTTGGGAAGATACATGGAAGGGTGGGGGAGCAACGCGGTCAACCAATGTGCGGCTGGAAAAACCGTCATCCAACAAAGAGTCGTTGGTAATGTTCCATCGAGGAACATACCAACGTTTTGCCTCGGCGGAATTCAGGGCGGGCAACTCATAAAAGGAGTCATCCGACCCTTCTGATGTCTCGAGCTGGGAAGACCCGGCTACATTCGACATAGGTGTAACGCCCACATTCTCCCGGGCGGAAGTTACAGTAGCAGCAACAATATACACCGGGACATCCGCGGAACGGGCACTGTCAAATAAAAGAAAATGTTAAGGAAAGCACATAGAAGCGCAATCAAACAAAAGGTAAACATTTAAATACCTCTGAACGACATGGGCCTTGATATCCGCCTGAAAAGAAGGCCTCTACACAAGGGAACTTGTCGGCATAAGTTGCCTCAGCCCAGCAAGAGTTTTCCCACCAGTACCGGTAGCAAGGCTGGGGTGATCCTTCCTCAGTCGCTTGGCAGGAAGGGTATCACTCTGCTTCACCAACCTCTTCCTCTTGGAATTCCCTGACTGTGTCGTGACAACTTCATCCGGCTCCGTCAAATCTAAATAGGTGTCCTCCGGAACAACATTCTCTGGCTCCACCTCAGCCGGATGAGACACCTCAGGAGCAGCAGCAGAACTACTGCCACCCGCAGCAGGAGTCACCATGGACATGAAATAATGACTCGTACTCTCTAGTAGCTTCACTTGGTCATCTTTTTTCTGAACTTCCACCGCTTGGACCTTCCGGGGGTCAACAGTCTTGATAAAGTCAAACAAACCCATCTCTACAGAGCAAATACCAAAAGATTAGACCTCATAAATAAATAAAACAAAAAAAATCCCACCGAAGAAAGTAACACCCACCCGTTCCGTCAGACCTCTCAAAGGCCGGATAGGAATTTTCATCAAACGGATAATATGGGCTCAAACCCACAAGACACAAAAAGCACTCCGGATAACGGCGAAAAGGAGCTTTGTTGTTCTCCAGGAGCCTAACAGTCTGCTCTTGGCGAGCGGTAAGATGGGGAGCCGGATCTTTCTTCAACGCGCCCCCCACATACAAGGAGACGAGGATAGGAAACACTTTAGCATCAACCCAGAAAAAATGATCGGACCAATTTTTAATAGAGTCCGGGGGTTTCGGGAAACAAGAAGGAGATGATGTGGAACGTTTTGTAAAGGAAAACAACTCGTCACTATATGTACGGGTATAGAACACACGAAAGACAGTTACCGGCGGGGCAAGGTCAAGCACGCGCGTCAAAACCTCAAAATGAGATATGCGGGCAGCACCAAAAGGGGATAATTGGGAGATATGTATGCGGAAATATCGGAGAGCAGCCATAAAAAATTTTGTGAAGGGAATCCTATAACCACAATAATCGAAAAACCTGGTATAAACACCCACTTTACCCTCAGGGAATTGAGTGATAGTTTTATCCCGCCCCGGAGCCACGGGATGAACTTCATCAGGAATATAGTAGTTATTACAAAAGTTTTCTACCATTTATGGAGTCATAATAGAATGCTTAATAGCAAAGTTAGTCATTTTGAAGAGACGAGCGAAGAAATATGCTAACCTGAATCTCGAAAAACCGTAGAAGTGAAGAAAACAACGCACGGAGGAAGGATAAAGAATAAAAAGCTTGAAGAAATTGACAATGGCAGAAAGGAGGTTTGTGAAAAATAGAACAGTAAAAATGGGGGGGGTATTTATACCCTTGGTGTATTTACTCCTACCAACAGTCTGATGACGCCACGTGTATACCACTTATATAATCAACGACAGCAATACATCTAGGAAATAGTTAAAAAGCTGTCAAAACCGTCACATCAGCCAGAA
Organism: Tanacetum coccineum; assembly: GCA_026074375.1. Classification (NCBI taxonomy): domain Eukaryota; kingdom Viridiplantae; phylum Streptophyta; class Magnoliopsida; order Asterales; family Asteraceae; genus Tanacetum; species Tanacetum coccineum. Next base: position 41,745 of record BQNB010020886.1, on the reverse strand, counting down.
GATAAAAGGGCAGCAGCGCTCCACGTCAGCGGAACGTCACCAACTTGATAAGGAAGCATCACGGCAAGAAATAGATAACTTCAGAAGCAAACCAACAGCAACAAAGAAACCAGAAGTCTAGCATTGATCACCGCACGCAGGACATGATCTGCAAGCAATATCATACTAAAATGGGAGGACTTGATGACGTATAATAGGTATACCAAGTCTCCGGGCTTGGACCACACTATCACTTGAGCTTCTAGGCCCAACTTAGCAGTTATGGACCGAAATTAAACCCAATCCTGCATTGGTCACGGCCCGGACACAACAAAACGGACGCGGACCTAACTATATGATACTTCCGTCCACGAAAGACACACGCGTCCGTATACACGGTTATTACGGGACCTTGCCCGACAAGGGAAACACTCTGGCCATTACGAAATACTAGGAAACCCTAATACTAGACCCCTATAAATAGCGACCTAATACACAATGAACAGAACGATTTTCTCACTCTATACTCTCATACTTTCTCTCTCTACATGTTTACTTACTTTCACGCCGGAGTCTAACCGTGGGGCCCGTCCCCACGGTAAGGCTAACGGTTTTTGTCTGATTGTGCAGGAAATCGTCACTTCTCTTGCTCTAATACAAAACTAAACGCTCAAATCACCCGGAAGCCCAATCCAATACAGGATTTGAGCCCAGGTCTATACCCGATACTCATTTTGTATTAACACATCCCTTGGAAGGTTTTTTCAGTCATAACTTCACCTGGCATTGTCAAAAACTTGTTATAGAAATAGGTATAAATTTGGAGAGTGAGAGAGATGATGAAGAGTTGAAAGAGAAGCAAGAGTTGATGGAGTTTATATAGAGAAGGACATGATGCTAAGACTCTTATTAATTGGCATATTTCCAAAAGTATGCTTTTCATTGTCAACAAATATATAAAATCCTCTCCACACAATCTAAGACCCTGCCTTTGCATAAGTATTTGATCACTAGATACATAAAAAAACAGAAGTAACAACATATTTTAAGTTATTTTATTTGATAGTTAAGCTTAAATGCCGGCATACTTTATTAATTCTTGATCCCTTTTACAATCATACTCATATAATGCGAATTGCAAACATGATAATATTAGGCTCGGTGTAATAAGGAGACTTAAAGATCGTATTTATCATCATCACTTTAATGTTATATAAAAATTCTTTCTTTACAACCAACTTCACCACAACTTAGTGTAATACGACAACTTCATCACCAAAATATATCTCACTGAAACATATACATATATACCACCAACAAAACACACACACATAAAAAACAAAAAAACACACACTCACGACTCGGTGGCGAAGACCGAGTCTTGCATTTTCTCGGTTGAAGACGCGTAGTCATGATGAGGTGTAATAGGGAGGACTCGGCCTTGGGTGCCCAAGAGTCGGTCTTAGCACCCTTTCTACACTTGGTCTTAATTTCTACTTTTAAACCGAAATTTGAACTTAAAACCATTTGGTTGATATATGACTCACGTACTGCTAACCCATGAAATCAAAACCCTTTGATGTAACTTGTATCGTGTAACAAAATATACACATATTCATATGAATTTGTAACAACATATGTACATTGTTGTTAGCATTTAATCGTTTACCGTTTAAAGAAAGACTTGATTTTGCATATATATAATTAGGTAACGATTCACTTTCAATTGAAATAAGTGTTGGCTTTAGGACATTTCAATTTGCCATTCAAAAAAAAAATAAGCTCCTTGCTAGTTTTTTTAATAATATCAATTTGCCGTTTAAAAAAAAATAAGTGTTGGCTACAAGCAACTACCAAAGACCAAGTCTCTCATTAGTAATATACACATTCACGGACAAATACGCAGTCGTTTTGACTGTGGGCCATTTGCTACAGTAACGGGCTCCCATTTTGGGCCAGCCTGATTTTAGTTTTTTTTTTTTTTTAATTATTTTGTTTTTGTTTTTTTTTTTTTAAATTTGTATGCACAAAGTAGGAGGGAAACAAAATATTACAAAAGTTCCGATTTATTCAGATAAAAAAAATACAAAACGGACCCTCACCTTTTAACTATTTACGATTTTCTTACACAAAAATTCCCGTAAAAAAATTTACAAAACCGTCCCAAAAAAAGAAAATATTCGGGAAAATATTAGCCAGTCCCAACGCAAATTTTTTTCCCCGAATCATACAAAAAAAGAAAATATTAAAAATTAACCCCGCATAACGCATCGGCAAAAAAAAAAACCCCGAAACGTAAAAAAAATTATTCGGGAAAAAATTAGCCCCGCCGCAACGCGCGGGTTCATTTGCTTGTTTCTTTTTTTTTAACAGCACTTTATTAAAAAACTAGCAAGAAGCTAGAAAAATTACAAAGTTACAAGATGAGGTTTTTTAGCCAATCAACCCAATTAAACGACACATTACATCTAAACCGACTCTAATAAAAAGAATACGACACAACTTCATCAAAAATATCCGCCTTAGAAGGAGAAACCACACCAAAGACACACTTATTACGATAAGCCCAAATTAGCCGCCACAACCCAAAACACACCCCTTCTAACAACCTTTTATGCTCGATAGGAATCCGAAGATTTACGATCCAAGAAACCCATTCATCGAACGTATGCACTTCCATGAAATCCACCTCCCGCCAACGGCAAATCTTGCGAAAATTATCTTTCGCAACACGGCAATCAAAAAATAAATGACTTGACGATTCCGTGACGCTACCACAAACGGGACAAAGAATAGACGGAATATCATTTGCTTGTTTCTATATATAACTAGTTGTTTGTGCAAACTTTATGACCCCATAACAACATTAAATTAAGAGTCAACTCTAAAAAGCCATTCATTTGTTTGTTCATTTTGATATAAATTTAAATCATGGGCTAATGATTTAAAAAGTCATTTAACTTGACACTTTTTGTCTTTGTGTATAGCCATTTTTTTTTTCTATTTTGTCATCAAACTTTTAAAAGTCGATCATTGTGTGTATTTTGTGACCATTTTACCCTTATATTTTCTAATTTTCGAAGGGTAAAATGGTCATTTTACATGACAAAATAGTCACAAAATACACACAATGATCGACTTTTGAAAGTTTGATGACAAAATAAGAAAAAATAAAGATGGTCACACACAAAGACAAAAAGTGTCAAGTTAGATGACTTTTTAAGTCATTACACCTTAAGTCTAGATGTAATGACGATCACAACGTACAGGACCGAGAACATCACTGTCACATAAGTTTTCTTTCTTTACAATAACTTTATGTCCAAGTT